>CM040792.1:51645533-51940533 GCA_022829025.1 Squalius cephalus | reverse complement strand
GGATTCAGGAGTCAAACAACCGCTAAACCTAATTATTAAACTTTAGTGCATAACTGCATGAATGACATGAATGACGGCTCAAATCATGCAGCTTGTTGAGAAGAAATGTGCTGCTAGTTTTCGAAGTGATCTGTCTTGAGATTTTGCCTGGCAGTCATAAAATGGCTGGAAAAATCCCATAGACTTGTATTGAAGGAGGAACCGGAGCCTTGGGGGTGACATCTTTTTGACTTAGACACTCAAGAGGCCTTTTATCTCAGTAATTTAATATCTAGTACATTTATTTGAAAAAATATACTAGACTTGAAGACAGACACTACAAGTAATAAAATAAAGCACAGTTGTTTTTCACAAGGGCAATTTGCTCCCAAGTGCAGGTAGTCCCGGTGTTTGTATGTGTGCAGTACAAATCCTTTCTCACCAATTTACAGTATAACATGAGAAACCAGTACAGATATTGCCAGAAAGCGCTCAGCAGGCTGATTTTGTTTGTCGACAGTACAATTTATTTACTCTGTTCCCATGGTAATCGAGTAGCACACAGATAAACCACCAGTGGCGGCTGAAAATGGTGTTAGGACCTTGTGTACTTTCAGAAAACCTCTTGCCATCAGTCTTTGTAATGAAGAAGATTTGTCTTGCGCTGAAAACTGAACTAGACAGGGTTCAAAACTAGATTGAAATTGCCGTTGGAGTTATGGAGTAATCAGGGTATGGAGGATAGATGTATAAGCCTGTCGAACGGTTTTGCAGCACAAATCCCTCTACCATTAATCACAACGCCAAGCACGTGTAGCGGGAGCGCAGAGGAAATGAATATCTGGAAAATACAGAGAATACTCAAATATACGCACCTTATTCACTGGATGCCATTGAGCAACTATTGATTTTTCCAAAGCCTTAAAGGTTCAGCTCAGAATGAAATTCATGTCATCATTTACATGCCGTTTCAAACCTACATTTCTTTCTTCTAGAAGATATTTTGAAGAAAGCTAGGGTCCAGATAACGTCAGGCACCACTGACTTTTATTGTATATGGACTGAAAAAAAAAAATAGAGATATATATATTTTTTAAAATATTGTTTGTGTCCCACAGAGGAAAGAAAGTCAGAAAAAAATGGATCGGCATGAGGGTGAGTACATGACATAATTTTTAAATTAACAACCCTTAAACAACCCTTTTAAATTAGTTGCTTCTAAAGTTACTTCCCACTGTATCCTCCAGGTTGTATTGTGCACCTCCGATTTTCTTATTAATTTTGTTGTTTGGCTTCTAGTCCAATGCTTTGCAACTCAGGGAGAGTTTTGGCCGTTCATTTACACATCAACAGTGTTTTGGGGGCCTGAAAGTGGAAACTTTTGAAAACGGGATTCAAAGTGCATGTTTTTGAAAACGATACCGTTATCGTCTCTGTGTAAACTACAAAAACGAAAACATTTTGAAATGGTAATGTCACGCGCATGCGTATTAAGTGTTCAGTCTATAGATGCGTAGTGTTTCTTTACAAAGTGACATCGCCATAGGCGTCGATTTCGGGGGGGTCGGGGGGGACGCGTACCCACCAGATTTCGTCATGAGTCATTTTGTACCCACCACTTTTAACTTCCGTCCATATTAATTTGACTTTTGGTTTGATTTTTTTGACTGTTTTCAGTGGTTGTGAGGAGCAATATGAGAGAGAAATGTGGTAATCATTGACTGACCCAACAAAAAAACATTATAATATTCATTTTATTTTATTTTCCCTGTTTGCATTTATGAGGGAAAAAACAACGTGTCAGTTCTCGGTTACGGACGTCAGCGCTCTGAAAGCGGCACTAAAAGACTGCTTTAAAACTTTCACAGAGACCTCAAACAGAACAGCTGCCTTTCTTTAAAGTGAATTTCGTTTTGTATTAATTATATCTTAATTTTAATCAATGTTTAATGAACCAATTGCCTGGATTTAATAAATAAGAAGTAAATATAGCAGAATCACGACATGGAGGCGCCGGCGAGTGAACTGGAGTTTGTCTCATAAATTAACCGAAACTCAGCGTATAATGCACATTCACATTCACAGTGTATTTAGACACATTTAGACGCATTCATAATCATTACTTTTACCGGTTCTTTGTGGCAAGCTTTATGCGTGCGTTCGTGCGCTTGAGTGCGGCTATATTACGTAAGCTCATTATCCTGTAGGCTATATAATTAATTAAATTAATATAAAGGGGCGATTTGTCCACGAATGACTTAAATGAACAACTAGCCTACTACTCGACTACGAAAAAAACTTTTAGTCGGAAGCAGCCCTTATTCCACATATTTTCGAACCAGGCAACAGGACATCTGGGTTGAGCAAGCGACCCATGCAGAATGAACGAGCGGAGCCGAATATTCAGAAATGCGTTCTCCACTCACGAGCTCTGATCGGAACAAACCCGAACCTCACTGTCTGCTGAACTTGCGCAGAAACATCAAAATATAACCAGCTTTTTAAAATGTTTTTTAAGACTAAACACTATTTTAGCACAAATTATGAGCTTATTGGCGATTTATTTTATAATTATTGACAAAATTGAAAGTTTTGGGTGGGCCTGTTGAAAAGTGGGGCCGTGCCTGAGCTACAGGACATCGTCTTTCAAAACATAACCTGCACGAAAGAGAGAAAAAAAATGAATGCGTCATTGTACCCAGCACTTCTGAAAATGCACTTCCGAATGCGTCTCTGTCCCCAGCACATTTCAAACCAAACTGACACCCATGGACATCGCCATCTACTGGCCTGGCATGAATAATATAGTGATTTTAGTCATTTTCGCCGATCTGTGTGAACAGCATCGTTTTGACAATGTTGTCATCTGTACAAAGAAAAAACACAAAGGTAAAACTTTTCCGTTTTTAGTACATCGTTGTCGTGCAAAAAGATAACTGAAAAAGTTAAGTTGATTAGGAGCAGTGGCCCTCTAGGAACTGTGTTTGAGACCACTGTTTTAGAGAAAACCCTATAAACCCTGTTAGTGCTGGTTCTGTTCACTCACTCACACACACACACACACACGCACACGCACACACACACACACGATGCTCACAGTGCTATGAAGCATTATATGTTCACGCTTGGAGTCAGATCAGTGGAGACACTAAGGGCTCGAGGCTCGGTCCTTGGTGCTGCATTCACAGTGAGCACGAGTCAAAATGCAATCAAAATTGCCCTTATTGTGCACGTTTCTTCTGTGCATAAAAATGTTTGTCCTGATAATCTTTTATCAAAAGAATAACTTGCTCCACCTCGTTTGTTTTAGCTGGCATCACAAACGGCCTTTCACTTGTTCATCCCCCACCCTCTCCAGCCACCTGCTTGATGTAACGGATAAAATTGAAGTTTGAGACTTTTTATCATTAAATAAATATCATTATTTGTGTTTTCAGTATATGTTTCATTCAGAAATATGGCAGATTATGGAAGTAAACAGGATTGCAAATGATATTGTCTGTGTGTCTCTATGCACGAAAGGTATTTTCTAGCTGGTCATATAATCCTGGATTCAGCTTAGGTCTGATAAATAAATATACTTATTTCAAACATTGCAGGATGCCTGACTAAGGTTGCTTGACCACAATTTTGCAATTGCATTTTTAATAAATTTCAGGTTTCTTTAAACTCAAGCAGTTAGAGGATTGTTTCTTCACAAACGTCACAGAATGAAATAATGTCACCACAGTTTAAACATTATATGACTAGACTCTTGACTGACTGTTGAATTTCTGGATATCAGATCTTGGTATTCAAATAATGGAGCTCATCTAGACAAAGGACACCGCTGTGTGTGTCTGAATACTCACATCTAATATGACAGTCTCACGCATTGGCCAGTATTTTGGGCATTTTCAGCTTATCGGCATCTTCCGAAAACCTCTTTTATATAAACAAATATATATATATATCAAATATGTAAATACTGAGTAAATGTTCTGTAAAAATGTCAGTGTAAAATCTCAACTGTAAATGCATCTATCCCACATTATATCTGCCCTGTAATAACCCATATTACTCATTAAGCTTGCATCTAAATTTGTTGTCATCTGGCCAGCAAAATCCTGTCTGAACAATCCCGGTTATAAACAGGACGTTCAGTTTCATGCACTGAATGTACACTTTACGCCTGTGGGTTTGTGTGAGTGTGCATGTGCATGGCTATCCATGCATGCAAAATAAAAACAAGAAGTAAATGAATAACCATCTCTCTTTAGCATGTAACTGACATATGTCACTGTATATGTATATATGAATGGCATGCCTTCACTTGACTTATACCCTCTAACAGCAGCTCAAGATGTGTTTTGGCAGCCTATTGTTCTTCAGTGGATTGCTTCCTATGCAGATTACATAGTGAAGGGCTCAGCTGCATTGAGACCTTTATGTCAATAATAAGAAAACAACGAATGGATGCGCCGGGCTGTTTGCATGGACCAATAATGTGTTATTATAATACATGAATTATATTGCTCATATTCGAAGTAAAGTAAGGTTTTATGGAAGTAAGGCATCTGTATTACCTACACAGTATGGCAGTTCTTACTGTCAAATGACAATGGCAAATAAGAATGACACTGAGCATAAATATGCATATTTGATCAGTTATATTAATGTTAAATACAATGTCTCCTACCTTTCAAGGAGCAAATGATGCGCAAACCCCGCGCTGTCATTCCGTTGTGGTCAATGTTTATAACTAGAGCATCAGGAGCAATGCATGTATCTTTCAGCTCTCCTCTCTCTTATTTATATTTTAAAGCCTTGATAGTATTGATTCTAGCACACACGTCCGACAGAGCGACTGCTGTTGCCCTATTGTCTCTCCGTTGGTGGTGGATGTCAGTACTGACAGCTCTGTTCCAGCCCACCGCGTTATCCACCAATCAGAGAACAGACTGAACGAGCGCTGCACAGGCCCTTTGCGAAAACAACCAATCAGAGCGCAAACCGAGACAGCGCTGCACAAGCCCGACCAATCAGAGAAGAGAGCGATGGATCACTGGAGTCGGTGCATTCTGTCTCCGTACAGATTTCTTCTCTCGTGAGGCGCTTGGAGACTCAGAGACTGCAGTCGCACAGATAATAACACCGTAAAATATGGCGATTTCCAAACATATATTCATTACTTCAATGAGCTCATTTTTTCTGCATTATCACATTGTTTAAATTAATACATTTTTCTCTAACTGTGATTATGTACATTTCTGAAATACATAACTTAACCTCTGATAACAGATCTCTCTAAATTGTAATATGGACTCATGTATTTTCTGTAAAGATGCTTTGAAATGATGTGAATTGTGAAAAGCACTATACAAATAAATGTGAAAAAATCATGGAAACGTCAGGGAAATACATTACCAGCAATTAAATATTTATTTAGTAGGCTATGTCTACTTATTATGCTGGAAACTTTGAGAATGCAATGCCCATAAAATGATTAATTTCATCCTTTAAATAATTTGAGTAACTCTGGGTTGAGTACTCATTGTAAGTGTCATGGCCATTCATTGGTCAAGATGTGGGAACTCTTTAGCATTTAAACTATATATCATATGTTGATGAATTAAAGGTGAGGCGGAGGATGGTTAGCGTTTGCATGTGTTCATTTGTTGGTTAAAATAGGCTACCTTTGTCCTCATTGACTTTTCAATCTTTGTGTCAAAAAGTAATCTCCCCCAGACAGGTAAAAATGTTACAATAATTTCGAAATGTTTTAAATCAATGTTAGTTAATATTAGAACCAGATTCATTTTGATACACAATTTGTGATCCATTAATTAGGGGTGAATTCAGGCAATCTTTCCATTGAGACTTGTCACCCCTATGTCTGATGAAAAGTGTGTGAGTGGGGATTTTGGGTTTGATAAATGTAATATAAGAATAATACATTTTTCATAATGGATCAGAACTGCATAGACACATGATAAATAAAGATAAATATGTAATATGCAACTTGTATAGTGTGTACATAATAATAATAACAGAATACTTAGCCTATATAAACACTATACACATGCCTATATCTGCATGTGTCTGAAGGCCTGGTGTTCTGCTTATGTGATGGATGTAAAGCAGCTTAACTCATGCCAAATTACTCTGATTAATCGCTAATGCGCCGTCCACACACACTCAACTCCTTCATACTCTGATATTAAACTATCTAGCACTAGGAAGATTCCCAGTGTAAAACATGAGGACTCCAGAGACAGAGAAAAGGCTTCAACATCACAAATTGAATGCGAGTTAACTAAGTTATTGTTGCTTTGTGCTGGATGGGAATGAAGGAGAACAGATTGCTTTATCTGAGAACATTTAATTATGTCTTGCACGAGGAAAGCCTGCATGTGTGTGAGTGTTGCATAGCTCAGATGAGTGTTTGCGTGCGCACATTATCAACATGCATATAGGCAGCTTATGTTGAGCCTCGATATGCTTGCATGCATGCTTGACTAAATAGATTATGCAGGACTCAGAGCAAACCCTTGTTGTGAAGCATTTATATCTTATACACAGTCGTCATATATTTAAGCAATATCACACGAAAGTCATTTTACTGAATATCAGCACGGCTGACTGTAGCTCAGTGAATATAAGTTAATATTGAGTTAAATATTAAAGAAAAATCGCACAAATAAGTAATGAGGAATATCAATTAACAACATGCACTTACTATAGGCTTAGGGTTAGATTGTAATTATAATTTACTGTCATTACTATAATAAATGATGTGTAAAAAAATAAATAAAGTGTTACCGTTTGAAAATATATCCAGTAGAATTTGTTTTGTTGCCACACTGTAAAAAAACAAACAATATATCAATATATATATATATAATTTATATACTCATAAATTGAAAATAAAATAAAATAAAGCTGTTCACGGTGCAATAAAAAAGTGATTAATTCATGAAAGTTCTTACATACAGCCCCTTTAATATTCCACATTTTATATTTTTATATTCATTAAAAATATATATATTAAAAACACAATTCAGAATTATGTAGTGACAAAAATATAAGAACCAAATTAAATCACATTGGAGCTTCTTCTGTGTCTATATTCCAGCTCTGCCCACTACGATGCTTGTTAAACTGAATTGAATTGTAAGGCTGTTTTTCTTCACTATCTGCTCCAACTAATCAATAAAAAAAAGAATAAAAAAATAGTTTTGTAAAAAATAAATAAATAAATACATAGACATCATTTCAAGGTTTTTAAGATCCGTAAATCGTGTCCAAACCTTTGAGTCACTGGTACTCAGCTGTGTCTCTACAACCCCATATTGTTGGAAGTGTGTGTGTGTGTGTGTGTGTGTGTGTGTGTGTGTGTGTGTGTGTGTGTGTGTGTGTGTGTGTGTGTGTGTGTGTGTGTGTCTTGTCAACACTGTCTTGTACAGCACTAAATAAATTCCTTCAAAATCTTGTAATGAGCTCCCCAAGGCTCGACAGATTCAACCGTGTGACAGCGGTAGCCATGGTGAGGGTCATTCACTCTCACACACACACACACACACACACACACACACACACTTACTGTTCACAAACGTGTTTTAGGATCACGCTCAGTAAATCTCTGCGAGGCTCCTGAGCATCAGAGCTTGTTTCGCTCTACATTTGGAGATTCTGCTTGTGATGATGAAGACTGTGAAATCTCCTGTTAAATGTGCATGTTACTTTCTCAAACAAGGTCAACGTGCCGCCACACCAATGCTGTGTGTATGTTTCTCCACTGTGAAACAGTGGAAGATTAATTTTTTCACAGTTCGGCAGACAGAAGTCCTGTGCAATTTTGTATATTTGACAGTGAGGAGACTGACTGACTGACCATCTTTCACAACATTCATGCCTGAGAACCTTTTGTAAAATAAATTATTTTTCAATAAATACTGTCATGCATCCTTTTCTTTCACCATTTCTTTTTTCCTTTGTCTTATATAACTTTATAAATTTGAGTTTAATCAACTTAAATCATTTACGGCAATCGGTTTCCTAAACCCATTTGAGTATCTATATAGTTGTTAAGACTTGATTAGATTTATTAAATGAACTCAAACCAGTTGAAATTACTTTAAAAGTTTAATGGAATGAACTTAAAATATTTAAGTTACATATACTCAAAATGATTGACTAAACCAACACTAAATTATGAGTGAATATGACTCAATATATATAAGTTCACAATACTCATATGCATTTATTTTTAAACTTAAATGGTTTGCCGCAATCAGTTTCCTCATTTGGCTTGAGTTGAGTTAACTTGTTGGGTTTTACAGTGTGCTCTTATGTCTGGTGAAGTGTTTTTTTGTCAGTAAATGCACACTGTGTAACGCTCACATGGAGCACAAGGTGAACGCTGTGACTGGACTGCATTGTTCGAAACACTTCAATCAATACTGTATTGAGTGTGCAAAACCAGACTCTTTCTTTATTGCTCTTTTGACAACATCTCTATTCATCTTCAGTTCATACACACACACACACAGAGAGAGAGAGAGAGAGAGAGAGAGCTCAAAAGATTGAGGTTGATAAGATTTGTTTACTGTTTTTGAAAGAAGTCTCTTATGTTCACCAAGGTTGCATTTATTAAAAAAGAAAAAAGAAAACCAGTAATATTGTGATATATATATATTATTTCAATATAAAAATAACTGTTTTCTATTGTAATATATTGTAAAATGTAATGTATTCCTGTGATCAATGCTGAATTTCCAACATCATTACTCCAGTCTTCAGTGTCACATGATCCTTCAGAATCCTTGATGCTCAAGAAACATTTATTATTATTATCAATGTTGAAAACAGTTTTGTTTTATGTTTGTTGTAGCCGTGATAAGTATTTTCAGGATTATTCGATGAACAGAAAGTTCAAAACAACAGCATGTATTTGAAATAAAATACTTCTGGTACATTATGCACATCTTTACTATCACTGTTGATCAACTTAGTGTATCCTTGCAGAATAAATGTATGAATTTCCTGACTCCAAACTCTTGAACAGTTATATATTCATATACACTCTTTAAAAGAAAGGTTTCCATTATTAGCATTCCATGAAGAATCTTTAACACACTTGGAACCTTTCCATCGCACAAAAGTTTGTTATAGTGGAAAAGTGTTCTTCACGCTAAGAAAAAAACGTTATTTTAAGAACTGTTCTCTGGAAGGTTTTTTGAGGAACCCAAAATGGTTCTTGTATGGCATCGCTGTATGTATAGCAGTTCTGTACAGGCAAACATTGAAAATCAAGTTAGTCTCATATGGATCGTTGAGGAGACGAGCTACTTTCATGAGCGATCAGACTTAAGTTTTCACCAATCAGACGATAAAAATAGGCTAAAAATGCGGCAGACTTACATTGATGGAGATCAGACCAGAGACCAGCACAATATAGAAACTGAGAGTGCCAGAAATGGTCACATTTCACCTTAGAACTCAGAGTCAGAAATGTTAAGGAATCCTTAATAATTATAAGCAGAGTCAGTTTTCTGAGCCCAATGTATCAACAAAGCAATTACTTGGAAATCAACATAACTTAAATATGAACTTGACTAAAGCATGGCATGAACATGAAACTCAAAGCAGTGGACAACAGCATCAAAAGATGACAAAGCTTGACAAACACACATGGCAAAATTAGGGCTATAAATACACAGACTACTAATGAGCAACACCTAAATGAGTAATGAAATCAATAAACCAATGAGAAAGTAACAAATGAAAACAAAAGCACATGGCATGAACACAAGGGAAACGTGGGGATCACATGACACATGACAACAAATAGCCCAACCAAACACCAGCCTTACAATAATGGTCACTGGATAGATTTGTGGCTTTGACTGTCAGCTAAATTGACTGATTTATGAGGTAATCCTCAGTGTGTGAGTGACTAGCTCTGACGGCCATCATCGGCCAGTCGCATGGCTGTAATTCAGTCCCAATCCCGATCCCCTAGAGTGCAGTGCTCTCAGAACGAACATTAGCCTATGACAGCTATCCTGATTGGTGGCTCTTCCAGTTTTGCCGTGACCCATGTTACAATTTCACTACTTGTCAGTTCCTCTCTCCCCTTTTTAACGTTGCAGTGAATCATATTCTCGAGAATGGGAAAAAGACGTCCTTTGGGCTTTCTCTGACTGCTGGTGATTTTCCCTTCCAGTGATGGATCTGACCGAGATAAATGGTTAACACTTTATTTTGATGGTCCCTCGGTTGACTATAAGTAACTTTGCAACTACATGTCAACTAACTCCCAGTATTAGTAAACTCTCTGCCTAATATCTGCTAACTCTTTATTGTGATGCTCCCCAACAGACATTCTACTGACTATAAGTAACTTTGCAACTACATGTCAACTTATTATAACTCTCTACTAGTACTTTACTAATACTCTAAAGGTGATAATACACAGGGCAACTTTTTGAGCAATGTTGCTGAGAAATGTTACCATCTCTAATGAGAGTAAGCAGACATGTAAGTGCAACTATACTTATAGTCAACAGAATGTGTTAAAGGGACGGTGGACCATCAAAATAAAGGGAAACCGATAAATGTTACATAATTGTGCCTTGGCAAATGAGTGTTTGAATAGTGGAAGGGCACTCTGGAGGGAATTGGACGGGTAATATTTTGGCTTTTTTAGCGAGTGGCTGACAGACAGACTGTGACGTTTGCAGTCTGTTGTTCATATGGCACCCAGCCACAATCGAATCCAAGACAGAAGCACGTTCTCCTCCTCTCAGACCCACGGGTTCAGAAAAACAGTCCCCAAATCACAGCAATTCCCTCTGGGACCAAATCTCGCCGCGCAGGAGCCGAAGAACAATGAGCAATCTCTGTGAACAAGGCACTTCCTCTGAAAACAAGCGTCCGATAGCAGTAATGGGCAATTGTGACACCCCACCCATTTAGAGAACAAGGGTCGTGGTCAGAAAATGGTGATTTTTTTTCAGCATTTCATTTGAAAAGGTTACTGACTTTCAAGAAGACGTATTTTCCCACCACAGGAACAAAGGAACAGGGCCGTGATTGTAACTGCAATACATATTGGTGGACCACCGTACAGGGATTAGGGGTCAACAAGTATGCGTTTTCAGTTATAAAACAACGATTCCCAATGCTAACTCTTTAGTTTACAACTCTAAAAAGTAGCAATACTTCACCCTTTACCCAACATTAAACTTTGTCATTAAGTTTGGAATTCATTCTGATACTGATATAATCTTTCTGTTTCAGAGAGTCTTACATTATATCACATATTAAAACAGCAAAAATGTTATCCATGACATATTTCTTCTTGGTTTTGTGCCAACCCTGTTACATCAGATTTGAATCATTCAGGGTTGAAACATTTCTTAATAATATAAATGTTGAATACGGTTGTGCTGCTTAAAGAGATAGTTCATCCAAAATTGAAAATCTCAGTTGATGGGCCCCATTGACTTCAATACTATGGATATCAATATCAACTGTTTGGTTTGTACTGACATTCTTCAAAATATCTTCTTTTGTGTTCAGTAGAAGAAAGAAATTCATACAGGTTTGGACAAACTTGAGGGTGAATAAATTACAGAATCTTCATTTTTGGGTGAACTAGTCTTTTAAGTTTTTTTTATTTTTTTTGTTTTTTTCTGAATTCTTTGATAAATAGAGTTCAAATAAAAGTTCAAAAGAACAACATTTATTTGAAATAGAAATTCAGTGAATCCTTTATGAAGAAAAGTGTTAATTTCTTTAAACAGAATTGTACTGAAAGAATAAATATCGAGTTCCAGTCATGAAACTTTAGAAGGCACAGAATTTTTTTTTTTAAACACAAATTTTGTTTATCATGAAGTTGAACTGTGGCCTGTAAAACCTGTAAACACAATGGAAGTATAAATATAATCAAATGCTGAAGGAACCTGAAATATAAACTTGCTTTTGTTTGATCTATGTGGTTCAAAACGTGGTGTGATGTCAGAAATATCAAACAACTATTGTTATGGGGTGTGGGGGGGGGGGGGTCGCATCATAATAGGGTTGAACAGAAAGCGAAGGTAAAAGACAAAAATGCTTCTGCAACTTTTTTTTTTTAGAAAAACCTAAAATAATTACTGTAAGTATACATTCATTTAACATGTAGGTAGACTATTTTTCACAACCCACTTTATATTTATAAGATCTGTTTTTCTATATAACCATTTAAAATGTAGATAACGGATATAAATGGTTACATGCAAACTGAAAGATATTTAGATGAAAAACATCACAATATTTTTGATTGAAAATTTACAGTATGCACTTAACCGAGTCCAATCTATCAAAAAATGTGACTATGTTGTGTACCCTGTTAAGTCATGAGGACACAAATGGGGTGCAAATGGCACCGTTTCCTGAGAATGACTCACAGAAAACAGACAAAAAGAGCTATTTGTGTACAACATAAAATAGGATTATATTGTAAAATGGGATGTTCAAACCCACCAGGCGAGCGCTGCCACACGTGAGAGGTGAACACGTTTGGCAGTGGTTCCTCCTGTAGCTCCTGCCATGTGCTGAATACACAGACAACACGGGATGGTGCTATATGGGAGAAGCTGTCCTTCAAGATCTGGTTATTTTAGTTCGCAAGAGTGTGAGATTTGTATTCACGTGCCGACCCCACCACCCTTTCACACACGTGAATGAGAGAATGAGATGCTGCTATCGTAAAAAAATGTAACTCATTTTTGAGGGCACATTATATGCACCCTCAGGGGCTGTTATTTAAAACATTATCTTGCTGTCATTTTGGCTTCAGAGCATTTTCAATGCTCAATGTGAAGGATAACTATCAAATAATTAGGTATGTGTTCTCATTTCAATTTTTTTTTTCTTCCCTTCCTGAAATTGCTTGTTCAGTTCAGTTTCAGTAAAGGGTTAGTTCAGGGTTAGTTCAGCCAAAAATGAAAATTTAATTTACTGAATTATTATTATTTTTTTCACTCACCCTCTTGTCGTTTCAAACCCATAAGACTGTCATTCATCTTCGGAACACAAAGGAAGATATTTTTAATTTCTGTTTCTTCATTGAAAGTCTGTTTCACAAAAACCTTGAAACTTTAAAAGGTTCATAAATGTGCCATAGAAATAAAGAATAATCAAATGGTTCAAATATGGGAAACAAAAGCTCCAAAAAGTTTTGCTATAATTATCTTTCAAAAGAGGGACAGAAATCTCCCAAGCTTCATTAAAAATATCTTCATTTGAGTTCCGAAGATGAATTAAAGTCGTACGGGTTTGGAACCACATGGGCAAGTAATTAATGACAATTTTCATTTTTGGGTGAACTATCCCTAGATAGGTATATAATGATTAGGTTTCCCTCATTAATGATTATGTTCACCTGTGTCTTGTTTGGTTCCTCAGTTCACCATGTACATTTATATCCCAAGATTGGTTCTGCTCTTTGTCCGTTCTGGTCATTGTTAATTGTGATTCTGTGTTTGCGTTGATCTTGAGTTTGCTCGATCTTGACTCTTTCTGTGTTTTCACTGTTATGCGGTAGGTGGCGCTATTACACATCTTCTGAAAGACTACAGAATCTCCTGGTCAAAACACACGTGAAAAAGAAGCAGAAACAAGCGATTTCATATGAAATCATATGTATATGTAAAATAATGCGATGTTGGATATAGGATATATAAATATAGGACAGACAGTGTGGTAGATTTTTCTCTATTTCGCACCTGACCTAAGTCTACCTGGGTCTCGTCTAAAATCAACGTCCCCGAACGTCTACAGTCGACATTAGTTTCTCTGGGTCTCGTCAGTCGACGTCCCTTTTCAATAATATTTATACTCTAGCGCGTCTACAGTCGACCTCGGCCGAGTCCCCTAACTCTAACTTGTTCCCCCATCTAACTTGCTGTGCAGCAATAATAACCAGACAGACTTCAGCAAATGTCCTCTAAATGCTTTAATCACAGCCGGGAGAGTTCTCGAGCAATTCTCAGAGAATCTCCCAAGAAGAAGCACGGCCGGAGGATCTCAGACAAATTTCAGAGAGAATCCCCCCAGCAAATGGAATACATCAGGTTTTATAGGATAAAGACAGACACAACAAATAAGATCAAGTGACGAACTTATGACTCAACTCACGTCACCTTCTATCAATATGATTGGTTCAATTGGTAAAGCAAGCCCTCACCTTTTTACCCTCTGTTACTGGCATAAGCAAAAATATCATTGTAAAGGGTTAAGAGCTCAGTTGATTACTCAGTATATCATGACATAATACAGAAAGTATTTTTGATTTTGTCATGGTCAGCACTTGAGAACACAAACAGACAAAGAACAGAACGTCTTAGAACATTGTGTTTCAACGTGTTAGATCTAAAAGGGGAAGTCAGGTTTAGATGTTAGAATTGTTAGAATCATGGATAATTTAAAATATATAGTTTATTATCTTATCTATTAAAAATCCATCACAACAGCATGAATTGGATCCAGTCTAGACATGTGATTCTTCTCATTTATACCCCGTCTGCTACATGCAGACCTTGTGCTGTGTTGCAGGAGGTTTGAAAAGTCACAATCACGTCTTTATTCTGGGAGAGCTGGCTGTCATTCTGCTGGAGAGAGGACACACGTGACATGATAGACATTGTTTGTTCACACACAGCTGAGACGTCCACACCTAAAGTCGAGATTTACATTAATTCAGTGTGTAAGCTCAAGGAAAAGAGAGCTTGCACACTAGGTCAATGAAAAAAATCTCACAAAATCTTTATTAAGAGGTCAAAAAGTGCTCAATGGAAAGGACTGACCTTTAATTAAGCTTTTTCTCTTTTTTTATCAGCTGATTTAAAGACTTAAATATAGACATGGTCAAACTGTCGAGGGTAAACTGTGCTTGAGCTGTCTGGATCTGACATGTCGAGTGAAGTACTTGATTCATCTGAGAGGAGGAAATAAGCAGTCTGTTCTTCAAGAGAGACTGTCTTTCCACATCTGTATATCAATGAGTACAGCGCACGCTCTTTTTGATTCAAGTGAATGTGAATGTGACTTTTAAAGCACTCTAAGGTATTGTAAGGTACTTCAGACTGGAAATGATGTTGGTACGGTTCACGTTTCACATTACCATGCAGTTCGAGCTTCAATACTTCATTTGCTATTGGAGTCTCGCACTATAAACGGAAAGCGCATGTCTGTGCCTGAAGACTCAACAATAATCAAGAGTTTTAAAGTCACAGACTCCAAGACATTATGTTGGTGTAGTTCACGACTCGTTTTACTTCTGCAATCTAATACTTTTCCAAGTGAAGCAGAGTATCAAAAGTGAAAAAAGTGAGTGGAACTTAATTCTATCCATCGGAAATTGATTGGATCACGAGTAAGTGAGTTGAATGGAGCTGAAAATGAAAGTAATTACAGATTTTGAACTAGGTATTACATTTTGATTTTCCTTTGTCTTTGAAATAACATTCATGGATGAATTGTGCATAATAAGAGAAACGAGTATTCGCACAAAAATGATCACTTTTGATTGAAACATTGTGCCTGATATCTTTTGCTCATTAAGAAACCACAATTAGATCATAATAACCTAGCAAATTACAGACCCATTTCAAATCTTCCATTTATGTCTAAAATACTAGAAAAAGTTGTGTCCGCTCAATTGTGCTCTTTCTTGCAAGAAAATGATATCTATGAAAAATTTCAGTCAGGATTCAGGCCGCACCATAGCACTGAAACTGCGCTTGTTAAAATCACAAATGATTTACTATTAGCTTCTGACCTGTATCTCAATACTAGTTTTACTCGATCTTAGTGCGGCGTTCGACACTATAGATCACAAAATACTCTTAGATCGACTACAAAACTACACTGGTGTTCATAGACAAGCATTAAGCTGGTTTAGATCATACTTATCAGACCGCTACCATTTTGTCTGTTTAAATGGGGAAAAATCGAAGAGAACGTCAGTAAACTATGGAGTGCCGCAAGGATCTGTGTTAGGCCCTCTATTATTCTCAATATATATGCTGCCACTTGGTAATATTATAAGAAAACATGGAATTAATTTCCACTGTTATGCTGATGACACTCAAATATATATTTCATCACGACCAGATGAAAACAATAAATTATCTAAATTAACAGAGTGTGTTAAAGATATAAAATATTGGATGACGTGTAATTTTCTGCTATTAAATTCAGATAAAACGGAGGTAATACTTATTGGCCCAAAAAACTGCCCACAAAACCTCTTACAATACAACTTTAATTTAGAAGGATGTCCTGTTACTTTATCCTCTACAGTAAAAGACCTGGGTGTTATACTAGACCGCAACTTGTCTTTCGAAAATCATATTTCATATGTTACAAGAACAGCCTTTTTCCACCTTAGAAACATTGCTAAGCTACATAACATGCTTTCTGTTTCTGATGCAGAAAAGTTAGTTCATGCATTCATGACCTCGAGACTAGATTACTGTAATGCTTTATTAGCCGGTTGTCCTGCATCCTCAATAAACAAGCTACAGTTAGTCCAAAATGCCACTGCTAGAGTTCTTTACTAGGTCAAGAAAATATGATCATTATAACACCAATTCTATCATCTCTACATTGGTTACCTATTAAGTTCCGTATCAATTACAAGGTATTGCTACTGACCTATAAAGCCCTAAATGGTTTAGCTCCTGGGTATTTAACGGATCTTCTATCGCCCTATAATCCATCGCGCTCTTTAAGATCACTAAATTCGAGGCTTCTGGTCATTCCTAGGATATCTAAGTCCACTAAAGGAGGGAGGGCGTTTTCACATTTAGCTCCTAAACTCTGGAATGGCCTTCCTGATATTGTTCGAGGCTCAGACTCACTGTCCCAGTTTAAAAATAGATTAAAGACGCATCTCTTTAGCCAAGCATTCACATAATACTTACCTTTTATACTACAGTTGAATCATATCGAATGCATTAATATTATGAACAGCAGCTATGCTAATTATTTCCCATCTGCTTTTCTGTTGTTATCTCGGGACGCTAGTCCCGAGGTAAATAGAGTTCGTCAATTCCAGTTTGTATCCAGCCTCTCATGGAGACTTCAGATGCCCCAACACCTGTGAAGAGACAACTCGACGCCTGTGAAGAGATGACTCAACGCTGGCGATATATTATGCCCTAAATTAATACATGATTTACTAACTGTATTTTTCTATGTACATTTCTGAAATGCACTTTCTGTAAAGCTGCTTTGAGACAATATGTATTGTGAAAAGCGCTATACAAATAAATTTGAATTGAATTGAATTTTGTGCTCCATAGCCAAAAGAAAGTCATACTGTATATAGGTTCGGAACAACATGTTCATTTTTAGATTAATGTTTTTCCAAATGACCTCAATTTTTTGCCTATTTATTCAAGGGTACAGAGCCAAAATTATTTCAACAGTTCACACGCCAATGTTTGTTTAAAAAAGGTAATTGATGCAATCAAATGGTTAATTTGTAACACCAAAATACTGTCTTTCCTTTAGTACTATCTTAGTTTAATATAGATGGCACGCTGGTAATTCAATTAGCAAAATCTCCTTTCCAAACATCTACAAAAATCAGTGCACACACTCATTCTCTGATATTAACAGCGCTGAATACAGCAGTGATCCAGTGCATGGGGAAAGGGTTTGATGTCCAACATGTAATCGCATTGACTCCATTGTTGTGTTTTTGCTTTCAGGCTGGTCTGAAATTGAAAGGGAGAGAGAAGGGGAAATGGCTTAAAGATGTGTGATCTATTCACAGAATGGTGTGTGAACACTCATCCACCTCGTGTCTGCCTATGGTTACATCTTTAAACAGAAACAGCATTTGGCTGCTTAACCTGCATCAGGAAAGCAATCATTTGAGCTTCAGCCACACGGCAGAAAATGACTCTATAACACAGAGAAGACCAGAGGCGAGAAGCAGAGGGGATTTAAAGGGTCATGAGACCCTAAAACTGAGTCGGCATGAAGCAGAAGTTGGTCTTGTCTCCCCTACTGTGACATCCAAGTGAAATCATCAGTGAAAAAAGTTCACGTAGTGTAACAGCGCAGCGCTTCTGTGTTGTACGTCACACGTAGGCTCACTACTGGTCATGTGTGTGATGCGTGTGATGTACAACACAGAAGCGCTGCGCTGTTTTACTACGTGAACTCACTCGAGGCCCAGAGAGAAGGAAATGAATAGTGGAATAAATAGTCTCTTTTTTTTTTTTTTTTTCGCACAAAAAGTATTCTCGTCGCTTGATAAACTTAAGATTGAGCCACTGGAGTCACTTGGACTATATTAACGATGTGTTTAATAACTTCTCTGGGCCAGCAAGTTCCAATCCCTTAGAAGCCTATGGAGGAGTGATCCAGCTCTCAGGTTTAATCAAAAATATCTTAATTTGTGTACCGATGATGAACAAAGGTCTTACGGGGTTGGAACAACATGAGGGAGAGTAATTACTGACAGAATTTTCATTTTTGGGTGAAATATCCCTTTAACACTCTTCAGCAACAATGAAACACAAATGTGATGTTCAGTTAAAGGGGGGGTGAAATGCTCATTTTCACTCAATCTCCTGTTAATCTTGAGTACCTATAGAGTAGTATTGCATCCTTCATATCTCCAAAACGTCTTTAGTTTTATTATATTTAGAGGTGAAAGATTGGCTGTACCGAGTCTTTCCGGAAAAAACCGAGCGGCTGGGGGCGGGCCGTGTGGGCGGTGTGCTATAGCTGTGCTAACTGATCTAACAACAACACAGAGAGACATTTGAAGTAGTTTACTCACCGTGACTGCTCGATCCTTAAGCATTAGACGATCTGCAAATAAGTCGATCTGGGCTTTGTTTATAAAACAATCATCGTCGAAATGCAGGGAACAAAGAGTCGTGCACAACCTCCGTTGATGCTTCGAAAAAACAAACTCCATCCACTATTCCCTTAACGCTGGGTTCTTTGGGAATCTGTGCAGGGTTGTCTTGCCCTGCCAACCAAAAACCCACTTCTTTGGTGACATTGACTTCCCTAAAAGCCGAGCATAGCGCTTTGAGGTAACGTACTGCTTTCGCTCTCTTCTCTCTCTGGTCTGCGAGTGCGCGCGCGGCCGCGGAGAAGTGCCCTTAGGACCCATATAAGGAAATTCCGCTCTATCTTACGTAAGACAGAGCCATACTCGAAAAAAACTTTCCGAAACTTGTGACAAACCGGAAGGAGTATTTTTGGAACAAAAATACTCCTTCAAACGTACAACTTAACTTTTGAAACTTTGTCCATGTTTAGCATGGGAATCCAACTCTTTAACAGTGTAAAAAACTCAGTATGCATGAAACAGCAATTCACCAGTTTCATTCAGTCATTTCTTCTTATTAGTATGGTCACATTGGATCATCGAAGGTCAGCAGCAAAGACAACTGGTTAATAAAGTGAGATTGAATACATAAAGTATACGTGTGTAATTTAAAACATTTCATTATTGCAGGTTTTGAAAAATATTCTGACTTTGCATGTCAGTTTTTATTCATTTTGAGGAATACTGAATCTGTTTTTGTGATGAGTAAATGCCTGCTCACAATTAATACTAATCCAGTGCGAATAGGGCTTTAGTCTAAAACTAAAATAACTATCATGTTTACATTCAGCGCACACACCACCACACTCACGATTTCTGTCAACATGGAGACAGGAGAGCTGTCAGTCATTAAATGGGAAAACAAAGTAACTTGCATTACTTATTTGAAAAAGTAACTCAGATATTTTGTGGTAAATTTAAATGTAATGTGTTGCTTTACTAGTTACTTGGAAAAAGTAAAATCTGATTACTTAAGTCACGCTACTTGTAATACGTTACCATCAACACTGCTCCTGTCGTTCCAAACCTGTATGCATTTCTTTTATTCTGTGGAACATGAAAGATGTTCTGAAGAATGTTGATAAATAAAACATTGAGACATTTCTTTAAAAAAAAAAACCAATTGTGTTGCACAGAAGAAAGGAAGTAATAAAGGTTTGGATCGACATGAGGGTGAGTAAATAATGGCAGAATTTTCATTTTTGAGTCAACCATCTGTTTAAACCAGTTAAAAAAGCAAACCAGTTAGGGATTATCATTGTTATACTTTTAGTTTTAGAAGAGAGCAGTCATTATCTTTATCATTAAGGGGAAATCAATGCAATGTCACTGTTGTCTTATAGGGCTGCTTTGGAGTTGAAATTGAAGTTGTTTAATTAGTGATGAATTTTGCAACATTGACTGTTATTTTCCTGTTCATTACTGCGAAAGCTGCTTTGAAACAATCTGTATTGTGATTATTGTAAATAAATGTGACCCGAAACACAAAATACATAAAGTCTGAAAGCCTTGACATTTGTGAAAGCATCTCAAAGCCACGCCGCCGACCATCTGCCGCTGACAGGTTTGGTGTGTGAATGCCAGAGCCGCTGAACTGCTGTGCTGTAAAGACTGAGAAGCCTTCTGACAGCATATTGTGACACAGTGAGAGACGTGACAGAGAGCAGGGGACAAACACAGCCAGAGCAGGGCGCCACCTCCTGGTGGACTGAAACACTGCAGGACAGGCCTCAGTGAAGGATGCCGAAACACTGAGACGGATTATTTCAAGACAAATATTGCCAATCATAAAAATGCTCAATTTAGATTCAATAAAGCAGCACACAACTGATTTTTTGTTGTTGTTGCAAGGATCAAACCGATATCTCAGTGTGAATAAACATTACTGATCTGATCTCATTTTATTTTAAATATATTTACACGTAATCTCTTCTCATGACTCACTCTTGAGTCTGATGTCTTCTCATGACTCACTGCAGCTGGGGAGGTAAAAGCACGAAACATCATGATCTTTACCCTGAATTACAGTCAGGATGAGTCAACACAGCCAAATTTAGAGCTAGTCTGCAGATATCGGTCAGTTGGAGTTGACGGATTTTCACAGAAAACTGAAATATATGGCTCCATCCCAAATATTATATCTCAATGCTTTTTTCCTCTCGCAAATGTCTTGCGTTCCCCTGGGGAAAGGCAAAAGTTTTGTGAGGGAACGTATAGTTTTCGCGAGCGAAGGCAAAGTTTCTTGGGGGGAATGCAGAAATTCTTTTAAAAAGAGAACGCAAAAGCATTAAAGGCACACTATGCAAGATTTGTACCTTAATATAACAGCTTCGAAGCCATTTCGATGGTAAACGAACTCGTAGTTGGGCGAATCATCCTGATAGCGACTTGCTTTATGGCACGACGTCACATACATCAACAACATATGAAGCGGCCTCTGTGGAAGACACTAGCACACATTTCAGACGTGAATCATGGCAGAGTCGACAAAGAAAACGAAGAAAGCGCGGTCGGAAAAGTGAAGGAAGAAAAAATGAGAAACGTATTTAAATACAAGTACTCCACAGCGACTCTAGGGGTCGCTGTTTGACAAAAACGGAAACTGCATAGTGTGCCTTTAAAACGATTTTTTTCCTTCCACAGTCCCATCCAGTCGGAAAAGATTAAACATGTTTTAAATTTTGAGCCGATTTTGGAGCACAATTTCAGAACTATTGTTTTCATTTGTCCAACATCTCCTAGAAACAAGGCACATTTCCGCGCGAGTTTGTTGTGAAAGTGGTAGTGTCAGATCCTCAGTGCGATGGACGTTTTTTCCTCTGTAACATTTGACAAAGTTGGCAAGTGTATGTTTCCTAGTGTTTTTGCAATCTGTTCAGTTTTTAAAGGTTGAGTAGTGTATTTCAGACTTAATTGGACTTCAGTACCATGGAGCGCAACAACCTACACTCAACAGAGAGACAGTACTGAAGATCATGTCATTTATTGAAGGCAAGGCAGCACTAGCCAAAAGAAAAAGAGCTACTGAGGCACATTTTAGCTTAAAGTGAAATGATGGTGGATTATTGTATGTGTCTCTATTTTACAAGTCATCGTCTGACTGACACATTGGCTTCTTGAGAATGAGATATAAGAGCGAAAACTGCTCTGTCGGATCATCTTTCCACAGCAGATACTGTAAGTATTTCTGTCAGGGCTTTTGCTTTCATCATGATAGGGAGAAACGGGCTGTGTTTTCTTGGTCAAATGTTATCTGTTCTCACATCTTTGAAGACATTTCAGCCTTTTTTGCATTTTTCAATGAAACCAATACATTCTGGCATAAAAATCGGTTCAGGGAAGCCCATGTTGTTTTGAAAAATATTGAAACATGATAGAAAATTTCTCCATCAATTCTGAAGGATATACTGTACAAAGAAACACATGTGCAAATATGCAGCTTTACAGCATTAACATACTGCATCTATTAGCAGTATTTCAACAATTTACCAGTGAATTTCATAAAACCTGTCAAGAACACTCTTGGATCATATTTCAGCCCAAAAAGAAACAAAATAAATACATTAATTTCTGCCTTTTTCTGGCATTGTGACAATATTTTCATGATAATAGCATATTTGCTTATTACATTAATCCAAAAAAATAAAAATAATAATAATTCTCAGTATATGGAAAGAAAAACAGCAATATATTTATTATAATATAATATAATATAATATAATATAATATAATATAATATAATATAATATAATATAATATAATACATCATGGAGGCATTTGTTGACTTAAATATTAGATTTTTTTTGTTTTTAAGTTTAAAAAAGACAGTAACATGAATAAGCTGTCATTGGTATGACGCAGAAGCTCTGTTCCTAACAAAACTCGGTTAATGTCTATGTTAAAGAGCATGTAATGCATCGGAGTTGGGTGTTTGCAGTGTTCAGTGTTGTTTGAAGTTAGCATTTAGCTTCAGGTTAATACAAAGACACACAAAACAATCTCTAGTCTGAGAATCATGTTCTATTCTGATATTCTTTGTTCTAAGTATAGGCACAACATGACAAGTTTCAGGTGTCGAGTGATATTTCTGTTCTCACGAAGCCTCAAAATCACAGTCAAATAGAGCAAATCTGATGTTTCAAACACAGCTAACTGAAGCGGGATTTTGGACCAATGAGGTTTCACTGTGGGCGGGGCCAACCAGATGTTTTGTCATACACTGCTGCAGGATTTACGTTCACACATACAGTGATTTCATCAGCTCATCGAGTGGCAGTATATTTGGTCATTCCTACTCTGTGCTCAATTGATAATTAATCATTTCTTTTAGAAGGGTATATGTATATTGTAAATGTTATTTATATATAGGCCTGATGCCCGCTTGATTTTGGAAATCACCAATTCTCATTGAAAATGAGTGACTACTGTACATGTAAATCACCATATGTGTGAACACCTCTTAACATGGAAGAGATCGCTTGACACTGCTGTACTAAATGACTCAGTTATTTCTACAAGGCTACTCAGATAATTATTTTTCAATAAGGAAAAGTAATTGAGAAGTCAAAGTAGAAGATGACAAGTGTAAAACTACATACAGCTCATTAAATCGCTGTACTCTGACTCAGATGTTGCGTTCTCTCTCTCTCTCTGCCCTCAGAACTCATGTCTGTGATACATGTCTGGATCGTAGTATTTGGTGACCACCACGCGGTTAGCAAACTTGCGTCCCGTCAGCGCTTGCATGGCCTTCTGGCATTCAGCAGCAGAGACGTACTCCACGAAAATCTGCAACAGAGAGAAACTACCGCTATAAGACAAGCCTTAGAGTATGAATAAGTATTGAGAAGTATTAAAACAGCATTATTGAGATACTATTATAGTTTTCGTTAATATTTTGAGTTGCCAATTCAGTGATAATCTCTTTGCTAACTGCATTAGCACATGCATGAGTGCGTTTGTTTGCTAGCAGGGATTCACGTTAGTTTTAATCATTTAGCTTCACTAATTTTATTTTAACAAATATAATTTTTTAGCACACTCAAATGAAATAAGTTCACAGTACTAATTATTACCAAAGTACAAATATTTTATATTTATATAAATGGCAATTTAAGACAATCAACAATTTCCTGAGTTAATTCATTTCATGGTATTATAACGGTAACATACTATAAATAAAATTACAGTAAAGAACTGTAAATTAACAGCTGCTCTTGTTTTGCTGCTTTCGCAGTTGTGCTGTGCTTTTACAGTACAATTGTAGTTGATGATTTATGGTACTTTTGTAAATTTACAATCTTACTGGCAACCAAAATTGCCAGTAAGTTACTGTGAGTTTTACAGTAATTATTAGCGTAGTTTTCATTTTCATATTTTTAATGTTAAGTAACATTTAATTTTGAATGTTAAAGGGGGGGTACAATGGTGTTTCATGTATTCGGAGTTGTTTACAGTGTTAAAAGAGATGGATTCTCATGCTAAACATGGGCAAAGTTTAAAAAAAATATTTTGGACGAATAACGGAGAATTTCTGTGCTGAAAATCTTACTTCCGGGTTGGTACAAGTTTCGGCTGGTTTTTTTAGATCGTGGATCTAATGACGTAGATAAGAGTGGAACTCCTTATATGAGCATTTCTCTCGGAAAAGCTCGCCCGCGAGCACGTCGACTAGAGGAGAGCGAGACCGCGCACATCAACGCGCTTCAACAGGAGATCATCGGCAGCGCTGCATAGGATTTGTTCAAGAATGTCTCCAAAAAAGTGTGTATTTGGATGTGAGGGAAAGCTTACTGTGTTCAGTTTTCCAAAGAACCCAGTGTTACAGGAACAGTGGATGCAGTTTGTTTTTCCGGGGCAGCAACGGAGTGTAGGAAGTGCGGTTGTGTGTTCTGGTCGTTTCAGTGACGAATGTTTTATTAACCAGGCTCAGGTCGACGCTGGATTTGCAAATCGTTTGCTATTAAAACGTGGAGCGGTCCCAGTGATAAAAGACCCCATTCATGTAAGTACAACTGGATCAGATTTCTGTCTTTTGCTGGAAATCAAGAACTACCGCTTGACTCTATAGCTCCGCCTCCAGGACCTCGGCTTTTTCCGGAGAGAATCGGAAAGCTGTATTTTTCTTTTCTAAATATAATAAAACTAAACACTTTTTTGAGATATTAAGGATGCACTACTACTCTATAGGTACTCAAGATTAACATGAGATTAGGTGAAACTGTGCATGTTATGTACCCTTTAAGTAATTTTAAGTTTTTAGTTTGTAATGTTAAGTAATTTTGTTGTGTTTTTGTCTTTTTATTCGTTTTTTGTTGATGTTTAAATGTCTATATAGTTTTTATTTTATTTCAGATTTAGCTTTAATTATTTTAGTACATCAAATTCAAATAAACGAAATTAAGAAATGTTGCCGTGGCAACTACCCTAAAGTAAATACGTTTTGTTTATATTTTGTGTTATTTCAGTTAATGCTTATTTTGTTTCAAGTAAGAACATGTTTTTTTTTAATGGTTTTAGTTTAACTTAATAATAATCTTGTATTAAGAATAACTACAATGATGCAATCTGAGGCTATACAGCCTCAGTAATAAATTAAAAAAATTAATAAAATTACAATTCGAATTCGCTCAAAATTTACATTTTGTCCCCATTTATTAATCTTCATGCTGTTCCAAAGCTATATATATTTTTTATATATTTTTTATAAATATCCAATATGCACTCTTTTATAAAATAACAAGGTAAGTAAATAATGGCAGAATTTTAATTCACTGTAGAGCTGAACTATTCCTCGAATCCTATTAAAATAAAGGTTTGGTTGGGGAACATTGATTATGTGAATGTTTTCAGGTTATTTCCTACTCCTGAAGGCGCTCATCACCTTCCCACAGCCTGGCACCTCCACACCATCCACCGGCCTCGGGATCTCGATAGAGCGCACAGTGCCGTACTTGCAGCACTCCTCACGGATGTCCTCCAGGATCTCCTCATAGTCCTCGTCGTCCAGCAGCTCCTCCGGCATGACCATGTTCAGCAGACACAACACCTCGGTGGGCAGGCCGGAGTTCTGCACCCGCTGCAGTCCTGGGACCTGGAGCGTGACTGGCGTCTCTACGACAGCAGTCTGCATGCAGAGAAGACGTGATGCGAGACTGCACCTCTGACACAGCTGAGAGCTTGAAGATGGCCATATACAGTACTGTGCAAAAGTATTAGGCATGTTAATACACCACCCCCTCCCCCCCCCCCCAAAAAAATGGTTTTAAGTCAGTTATTTATATCTTTTGCTGTAGTGTGTCAGTAGGAAATATCAGTTTACATTTCCAAACATTCTTTTTGCCATTAATTGTAATAATCCAGTGAGATGTGTGTATGCACAAGGAGTCTGACAGCAGCCGGTATGATCTGATCTCACCATCATCGAGTCCGTCTGTGATTACATGAAGAAACCTGAGACAGACTAAATCCAGAAGAACTGCGGGAATGTCTCCGAGACACTTGAAGAAACCTTCCTGCAAAGCTACCTGAAAAACTATGCGCAAGTGTACCTGGACAAAAGCCGTTTTAAACGCAAAGGGTCGTTACACCATATATTGATTTGAATTAGTTAATAGAAGTTAAATCATAAATAAATTCAATTTGTGATTTTATTTTTGAAAGCATTCTCACTTTACAGCATTTTAACACAAGTGCCAGTACTTTTCACAGTACTGTAGCTTTGCAGGAAGGTTTCTTCAAGCGTCTCGGAGACATTCCCGCAGTTCTTCTGGATTTAGTCTGTCTCAGTTTCTTCTGTTTCTTCATGTAATCACAGACGGACTCGATGATGGTGAGATCAGATCATACCGGCTGCTGTCAGACTCCTTGTGCATACACAAATCTCACTGGATTATTACAATTAATGGCAAAAAGAATGTTTGGAAATGTGAACTGATATTTCCTACTGACACACTACAGCAAAAGATATAAATAACTGACTTAAAACCATTTTTTGGGGGGGGGGGGGGTACTGTGCAAAAGTACTTACAGTACTTTTGCACAGTACTGTAAGTAAACAGCTTCATTGTTCTTGTCAATAATGACCAGCTGTTATGGCAAAATAATAAGACATTCATGAACTGCTGTCTTGAAGTGTGGAGGGCTGGAACTTACAGGATTGGCATTCTTGGCGCCCACACTTGCCCTCTGGACGATGAGCTTTTTATCGCCGAGCTGCATGCCATGTAATCCAGCTACTGCCTGAACAAAACACAACCGCTATCTGAGTCAATCTCACAAGATATTTATAGGACATTTTTGACCTATCATTGACCATCCTTAACATAATAGTCTTAGGGTACGTTTACATGACAACGATATGCTTAAAACTGAGAAGTTTTTACTTTGAGTTCTCCACGTACAGACGACACCATTGTCAAAACGGTCCTCATTTACACGGACCCGCGAAAACGTCTAAAACGCCGAATTCTTCTGCCAGGCCTTTAGATGGCGATTCAAAACTATAGACCTTATGCGCCAGAGAAACGAGGGCACCGCCATCTTTAGAATATTGTCTTTTAACTTCAGTTTTCAGGATTTACTTAATGTAAAGTTAACGAAAGTTATCATGAGGACTGTAATGTTTAAAACAGATGACTTAACAAATGTCAGTAGACCGGGAAGATTTTAAAACGAGCCGTTCATTAATAAACACGCAAAATCGCTGTGAAAATACAGACCGGAAGTCAAAAGACAAAGAAAGCAGTGCTGAAAATGGGCGGGGCAACATCAGGTCTATAGACTGAACACGTTATATGCATGTGTGTGACGTCATCGTCTTCAGTGATTCGCGTTTTTGTTGTTTACACGGAGACCGTTCTCAAAAACGTGCACTTTGAAACCCTTTTCAAAACTTTGCGTTTTCAGGCACCCAAAACGCCGCTGTCGTGTAAACGAACGGCCAAAACACATAAAAAGTTTTATGTTTTTAGTTGAAAATGGTTTCGTGTAAACAGTAAACTGTAAAACAAAATAAAAAAGTTAATAATAAAATATATATACTGTATATATACACAGATGTGCCAAAACATTACGACAACCTGCCTAATATGATGTTGGTCTTCCACATGCTGCCAAAACAGCCCCTGTCGAGGCATGGACTCTACAAGATCCCTGAAGGTGTCCTGTGGTTTCTGGCACCAAGACGTTAGCAGCAGATCCTTCAATTCCTGTAGGTTGTGAGGTGGAGCCACAGTGGATCGAACTTGTTGGTACAGTAAATCTCACAGATGCTCAAATGGATTGAGATCTGGAGAATTTGGAGTCCAGAGCAACACCTTGAACTCTTCATCATGTTTCTCAAACCATTCCTGAACAATGTGTGGCAGGGTGCATTATCCTGCTGAAGGAGGCCACTTCCACCAGGGAACACCATTGTCATGAACACTCGCGTGCCCATTGTAGGCACTTTCGGCGATGGACAGGGGTCATCATAGGCACTCTGATTGGTCTGCAGCTACTCTGCCTATACGCAGCAGATGCACTGTGTGTTGTGACACAATCCTCCCAAAACCATCATTCAAATTGTGTGTGACTTCTGGTGCCACAGTAGATCTTCTATTGGCTCAGATCAGACAGAATAGCATTCGTTGCTATTGTGCATCAATGAGCCTCGGGCGCCCAACACCATGTCGACGATTTGTGGTGTGTCCCTCTTTGGACCACTGTTGGAAAATTCACATCACTGCTGACCAAGAGCAACCCACAAGCCTTGCCGTTTCAGAGATACTCTGACTCAATCGCCTTGCCATAACAATTTGGCCCTTGTCAAAGTCACTCACATCTTTATTCCTGCCCATTTCTCCTGTATCCAACATGTTGATTACAAGAACTGATTATTTGCTTACCATCTAATCTACCTAGACCTTAATATGTGGCCTTGTTAGGAGATGATCAACGATATTCGCTTCACTTGTGTTTGGTCATAATGTTTTGGCTCATCGGTGTAGAGTCCTTGATATGTAATAAGCAAATAATTAGCTAAATATATCTTTATATATCTTTGACATTTGGGATGAAATATAACCCGTTTATGTCCTTGACATGTTTTATGAGATTCATTTTGACTTCACTTTTAAATAATATATGTGCATTAACCAATAATGATCCATGTAAACTAAGAGGATCTGTTCCTTTGATACTTAAACCTGAATTGACTGACCTGGTCAGTCGCGCTGATATCCACATATTCACAGAAAGCATAGCCTTTGGACAGTGATGTGGCACTGTCTTTCACAAGGTTGAAGGCTTTGAGAGGACCGAATGATGTCAGGAGCTCTTTAACCTGCACAACAGTCGAGGACACACAGGCATGTGAACACAACAGCAGCAGAAAGCTCAAATCCTACCCAATCCTGTCCAGTGAACCCATGATGGGGGTGTACAAGATGGCAGGTCCAATAGAGCGCAACAGTGGCTTCTGGGAGTTAAAATCTCATTCACTGTCTCCAAAGAGAAATAGAGATTTTTTTAAACAATAATGGATAAAACTGCTTAAGCTCATGATAACATGATTCAAAATATTGAACTTCATTCCCTCATAAAGACGTTATTATACAGTCTTATACTTTTGTATACTCACTTTTAGGTTTTAAAGTCCCCCTGTGCTGAAAATCCAGCTTTTAATGTTGTTTATATGTCTGTGTGGTGTTTTTAATATGCTTAAAGACAAACCATGTGTAAATTCATAAGTCGACACCATTGCTGAGTATTTTCTCCTTAAAACTGCAGTGAATCAAAGACAGTCTCAAAAACACGGTTTGAAATCGCTGGTGTTTCTGACGTCACAAACTACCTTGTAACCAATAACGTGTGATCGTCAACGAGCTGGTGTGAGTGAGTGGAGGCAGGGTTCATTTGCATATTCATAGAACCACGTATACTAAATGAGGCAAGGGTGTAGAGTTACATTCAAGCTATTAAGGCATGAAGAAATTTTAAATATGTAATTTTGGTGATCAAAGATGAGTTTTAAGGGATAAAAATATTGACTACAGGGAGACTGAAATGAAAAGAAAATATACTTCTGAAACCAAGGCCACTGAAAAGGTCAGCTGTTGCGCTCTATTCCTGCAGTACATCGACACACCATGACACATGTTGAACACAAGAAAACATTATTATCTTGATTTTCCCTTCTTTTTATGAATGCAGAAGGGTACGATTCTAGTGGTCTTCACTCCAGCCCTTCTCAATACTACAATAATTATTATGATTTGTGCAATACATTTATTCAATGTAACTACAGCTGTGTTTCTGAGTCTTAAGGGGCGGTTACTCTACACTTTTTGTTCCACTGGAAAATGTGGAACACAAGAAACTAATTCATGTGAAGGTTTTGATGAAGCTTGAGGAACTCGAATTTGTCACATGAAGACGTGTGACCAATAGAAGAATGACCTGTCACAGGATTTGAAAAATGTAAAAAGAGTCATATGACGATGTCATATGTCGTCCATTGCAGTGTCCGAAGAATTTCACATGCTCAAAGCCTAGTGTAAGCGCCCCTTCAAACTGCCCCCTCCTGGTTTAGACTATGACAAAGCGCAATTTCTTAAAGCAGTCACATACAAAAGTGCCACTATTATGCTATTTTAAAGGTTCCTAATTTTGTTTCGGAGGTCAGGTTTACATGCATCCAAGGTAGAAAAAATAAAAATAAATAATAATTGTATTCTCATAATATATATTGCTGCATCACCTCTTTTTTCACAGTGTCTGATATTGTAATTGGTTTACACTGCTCTAATTGGTCAGATGGTCCAGTCTGTTGTGATTGGTCTGCTCTGATTGGTCAGATGGCACAGTCTGTTGTGATTGGTCTACTCTGCTCTGATTGGTCAGATGGCCCAGTCTGCTGTGATTGGTCTACTCTGCTCTGATTGGTCAGATGGCCCAGTCTGTTGTGATTGGTCTGCTCTGATTGGTCAGATGGCACAGTCTGTTGTGATTGGTCTACTCTGCTCTGATTGGTCAGATGGCCCAGTCTGTTGTGATTGGTCTACTCTGCTCTGATTGGTCAGATGGCCCAGTCTGTTGTGATTGGTCTACTCTGCTCTGATTGGTCAGATGACCCAGTCTGTTGTGATTGGTCTACTCTGCTCTGATTGGTCAGATGGCACAGTCTGTTGTGATTGGTCTACTCTGCTCTGTTTGTCAGATGGCACAGTCTGTTGTGATTGGTCTACTCTGCTCTGATTGGTCAGATGGCACAGTCTGTTGTGATTGGTCTACGTCTACTCTGCTCTGATTGGTCAGATGGCCCAGTCTGTTGTGATTGATATACTCTGCTCTGATTGGTCAGATGGTCCAGTCTGTTGTGATTGGTCTACTCTGCTCTGATTGGTCAGATGGCACAGTCTGTTGTGATTGGTCTACTCTGCTCTGATTGGTCAGATGGCCCAGTCTGTTGTGATTGGTCTACTCTGCTCTGATTGGTCAGATGGCCCAGTCTGTTGTGATTGGTCTACTCTGCTCTGATTGGTCAGATGACCCAGTCTGTTGTGATTGGTCTACTCTGCTCTGATTGGTCAGATGGCACAGTCTGTTGTGATTGGTCTACTCTGCTCTGATTGGTCAGATGGCACAGTCTGTTGTGATTGGTCTACTCTGCTCTGATTGGTCAGATGGCACAGTCTGTTGTGATTGGTCTACGTCTACTCTGCTCTGATTGGTCAGATGGCCCAGTCTGTTGTGATTGATATACTCTGCTCTGATTGGTCAGATGGCACAGTCTGTTGTGATTGGTCTACTCTGCTCTGATTGGTCAGATGGTCCAGTCTGTTGTGATTGGTCTACTCTGCTCTGATTGGTCAGATGGCCCAGTCTGTTGTGATTGGTCTACTCTGCTCTGATTGGTCAGATGGTCCAGTCTGTTGTGATTGGTCTACTCTGCTTTGATTGGTCAGATGGCCCAGTCTGTTGTGATTGGTCTACTCTGCTCTGATTGGTCAGATGGCCCAGTCTGTTGTGATTGGTCTACTCTGCTCTGATTGGTCAGATGGCCCAGTCTGCTGTGATTGGTCTACTCTGCTCTGATTGGTCAGATGGCCCAGTCTGTTGTGATTGGTCTACTCTGCTCTGTTTGGTCAGATGGCCCAGTCTGTTGTGATTGGTCTACTCTGCTCTGATTGGTCAGATGGCCCAGTCTGTTGTGATTGGTCTACTCTGCTCTGATTGGTCAGATGGCCCAGTCTGCTGTGATTGGTCTACTCTGCTCTGATTGGTCAGATGGCCCAGTCTGTTGTGATTGGTCTACTCTGCTCTGATTGGTCAGATGGCCCAGTCTGTTGTGACTGGTCTACTCTGCTCTGATTGGTCAGATGGCCCAGTCTGCTGTGATTGGTCTACTCTGCTCTGATTGGTCAGATGGCCCAGTCTGTTGTGATTGGTCTACTCTGCTCTGTTTGGTCAGATGGCCCAGTCTGTTGTGATTGGTCTACTCTGCTTACGCTTACAGCATGTGTCGGAAACTAAACGACCATTAGCATATCTGAATTTCAGCTTCAGATCTTCCTCAGCACTTGATAAACAGTGGCTATGTTGACATGCACAACTTTTGTTTCAATCGGACTGAATTCATTCCAATTGCTAAATCTGAATGTAGTGTTTACATGAACGCTAAACGTGATTGGGTTAATGTGCGCATTTATATGTCACAAGCTTCAAATCGGAATAGATTTTTTGACATGCGCACAGAATATACAGAGTTTCAAGCTGTTTGTGCATAGGCCTACTAACTTATATATATTTATCACGCAGTAAAAATGCCCAAAACCAGTCGAAAGGAGAGTTTTAGAATGATGGAACACTCATTTATATGACACTTTATTCAACAGGAACAAGAGCTTGTTCAGCGCGTCACACGTCATTATGCTATTTCAGTGTCATTGCACATGCGCAGTCCTTTCAGTTTCGGTTTTCAATCCGATCAAGTGTTTACATGTCCTCTCGATCGGATCAGAAAAGTAATAAACCACCCCTTTCAATCCGATCGAAATTTCAGTCGAATCGAGCTAAATCGGATCGATTAAGGTGTTTACATTTTAGTTTATATTTTTAGTTTACGGACTTTTCAGTCCGATTGAGCCGTCAATCAGATTTTTTGGTTGCATGTAAACGTGGCCTGTGATATGAACAGTAAAAATGGCGTCAAATTTACCGTATCAATTTGAGCGCGAGTAATTATCCTTTGGAAGTGCATGAAAAGTGGTTTTGCTTTTGCAGCGCAGAAAATCGTCAACATGAACCAAACTCTAACTCCAGACGTAATGCAGGTTCGAGCAGGAATTAAGCCTGGAATTACTGACGACATGTTTCAGGCGGTTCAGATTCAGTTCTTTCTTTTGGAAGACAATAATAAAAAGCATAATAGGGACACTTTAAAATAATGTAAAAAAGGTGCATAAAGAAAGGTCCTTTCTTTGCATGCAATGATAAAAACATTGTTTAACAATCAAAGTTTCTGAAAAATCATTCAGACCAGTCAAAATGAGCCCTACGGTAGACATGAACTGGTCTAACATCAATGTGAGTCACTTCCCCGTTTGTTTTATATGCACATTGCAGAGAGCTGAATTTGCTTCAACCGTTCCAAACATTTCACATTCACAGCCCTCCAAAAGCCCAACCCAGTTACCCAAAGACCCTTTAGTGATGTTCGCGCTCCGAGAGAGTGAAGGAAGAGAGAGGACAGCGAGGGGAGGGTCCCTGCTGACAGGAGGTGAATCCGTGTGAGGAACTGAATGTCTTACTTGCCTTGTGTTACATGTTGGCATGGCAGCAGTAGATCAGAACTACTGAACAAATTATGAGCGCAGACTTAACGATCTTACGGGCCCCTAGCTGGGGGACAAAGTGGGGGAACAAAAAATGAAAGAGCTGTGAGTTTCAAAGCAGTAACAGCGACTGCAAGAAAGAAAATATACGAGAATATGAATGAAATAAATACCAGGGTACATTCAGCTCCAATTGATTAAATTAGTTAGTTAGCTAAAATCCAATTAGATCAATGAGGTGCACCATTACCCAAACCCCCTCGGTTGTGTCTGCAATAGAAACAACAAACTTCTGCAAGCGCACTTATGAAAATATGGTGTGTGACTTCTATCTTTACTCCATCTTCACCTGCACATATAACTGCAAATTTGCTGTAATTACGGGGTCCTATCAAAAATCTAATCAGCTATATTCACACTGCAGCTGAATGTGGACTAGATCCCTCTCATGTGACACAAAATATATGTGGACATATTCAGTTACAATTTTGTTTGCATCAGTGTGAACAGTCAAGTCGGAATTCATGTGATTATTTCAATTTTAACTAATACATCACTTGGACATAATCATAGCATATTATAAGTTAAATATTAAATTTGTGGAGGCACTTATTGTACCGTATTTATTTATTATATTCTTATTTTGTGAGCATTTTTCAGCATTGTCAGCCATTAAAATGCATGTAAAAAAGGTGACATTTGGCACACTGGTTGAGGAACACTGGAATATTCCTTGCACTACCAATTGCTCTTTTCATGGGTCAGAAGATTGGGTCAAATTATCAAACACATCAATGACTATGACACATAGCCGCAGTTTTTGGAAGATATTGACATGAAACCTATTTATAATTGCAAACAGAGTTTACAGGGTTGTTTGTTGTTTACAGACAACAAAACAATGTTATTTTACAATATTATAGTATTTATTAATTTTTTGAATTAGCTTTTACTTTTATATTTTCAGGTTTAATTTTAGTTAAGTTTTAATTTATTTTATTCTGTGTTTTTGTCATTTTTAAAATGTATTAATTTAATTCCAGTTTCCACTTCAGTAATTTTAGGATTTTAAGTTGCCATGGCAGTTGCCTTTCTAATTTTCGTTTAAGTTTTTAATGTAAGTTTTCGGTTAAGTTTTATATATTAATATTTATATATTATTCAGTTAACCACATTTAATAGTTAAATTTTTAGTTTTAGTTAACAAAAACAACATGGGCCAAAGTGAATGAAGGTTGGCCAAAAATCATTATAACCTTGGAATAATTTGGCCTATGATATATATATATATATATATATAGTATTTAAATATAGTCTGCAATTTGGAATGAATTTGAGCAGAAAATTAAAAAATGGGCACATTTGCTTGCAGTGTGAACGTAGCCTAAATATCAACATGTATCCATTTCACTCTTTCAATGTGGTTTTAACATTTAAAAATGAAAAAATGATCTACCAGTTAGATTAAAAGTGTCATGGCTGATGATGTTACACTAGGGGGATTTCAGCTACAGACTTTCTGTATGTCAATAAAGTAATATGTACTATTTCCACACATGTATATATTCTGACAAACACAATTTTGAATGGGCAATAAGAACATGGGATACTCTTTGCTAGTGTACACAACCAACTGACCTTAGGTCCTAATAACTGATTAATTGATGGAGAAGCAAGTTTAAGTGTACCTGATCATCATTGAGATAATTTGGTAGACCTCCAATGAAGAGTTTATGAGGGGAGTCCGGTACAACTGTGGAAACAACACCTGAAAACAAGGACAACAGGATTTTAATGCCCTGGAAAATGCAACATAAAAAAATGGTTGTGTTTAAGTCAGTTTCTATATCTTCAAAATATGAATTCAAAACTCAACCCTTTTTGCGGCCTACTGACAATTGCTGTCATTGGCATTGACATTGGTTGACAATGGCATATTTTTTTGGTGTGTCAGAAAAACAGGTAATCCCAACACAAACTGACACCATTAGTTGAGCCAATGTTGTTATGTCTAATCCATAAAAAGAAATCCATTGCAGTTCTGTTTGATGTTGCCAGTGGTGCATAAATTGCAGACTTTGGGCCAGATTTAATAACAGCTTGCGTCAGGGCAGCGCAAACCCTCTTTCCCCTTTAAAAAACCACTGTCATGATTTACCAAAGACAGGCAGAGAGAAATTAGCTATGAAAAGGCGTGAACAATTATTTTTGTTGCTGACCCATTTCCTGCTCTTGGTAGATTGCTTTGGTCGTAATGGAATTAAGCTTCTGCGTCTGTGTACTTTAATTAGTGCATTGACAGTAGACCATCTTTAGAAATTTACAGCCCCGTCGATGCTTATATGGGATTGCAGTCTCACGCTAATTTGCCCTGTTTAGTAAATCTGGCGCTTTATTTTGAAAAAGCCCTGTAGAAAGTTGTACAATGTTTAATAGTCTGCTGATCTAAAACACATGAAAAGGTAAAACATGGCAAAAGTCTTGACCTGGAACATGAAAAGCGGGCTGCTCAGAGATACCGGGAAGAGGGCGGTAGTCATGTGGACGTCTGATCTTCAGCGACTGTCCTTGAAAGATAATGCCATCAAATGCCATGGCCTGAGTGGTTTCATCCACTGATCGAAACTGGGGAAGATAGACAGTCTGATTAAGTCAGGAATAGCTCAGAGTAGCCCAGTTTCATTAAATGTGTTAAATCCTGTGTTCACACTTCACACTGGTTCACACTGGTTCGGTTCTCTTGGTTCTGAAATTCATAATAAAAAATAAAAAAAAAGCAAGATGCCCTTTTGAAATATGTGAGATGTATGGTTTCTTTGAATGGCAAGGGTAAAACAAACATTTTAATTATTGTGACAGATGTGAAGGAGAGGATAATTTATAAATGCGTCAGGATTTACACATATACATATACAAAAATCCAGTGTTAAATTAACACTGCTCAGTGTTCATTCATATGGGTCCACACTACAGGGTTAAAATGCACTGAAACAGTGTTGGAGTTAATGAGATAATTAAGTGATTAATTGAGTGACGATTGAACATTAATGATGAACACCTGCTGTCAACAAGCAGAATCACTGAGGAAAAGGAAACAACAAGAACAGAAAAAAAGAGAAGAGACGAAACACAACCACAACTGACTTCCAGCCATTACACTTATTATTAACCAGTTTGACTTTATTTCATACATCTACGAAAGTTCTTATTGAGAATTAACAGAGGTTTAGATGTTGATGTTTTATTGAATGTTTTTGTTAGTCGCCGTTATGGTCATTAGTGTTTGCTTTAGTTGGGCTCGACTTTTTAACATTACATTTTCTCTTGTCTGCTGCAACTTTGTATTTATAAAGCAGTGCAAGAGAAAATAAGATCAGGTCATGATGGTTAAGTTTTGATAATGACGTAATCATCATGTAATGACCTGATTCACTGATCTCATTCATAGTCTAAAGCTCTGATTATGATTGATGTGTCATTTTAGCAAAGATGATTGTAGCTCTATGATTCTACAGATTGAGATCCAGCAGTGATAAACTGAACTATTTCAAAAATACATTTTGCACAGAAACTTCTAATACATCCATTTAAGTATTTTAGAAGGACACCGGTTATCCTTAAGCATTCTGTCCTTTGTAGAGTCGTATCGTGAAATCACGTTTAGTTTTTGGTTCGTTTAGATGTCTTTGGTCCATGTTACATTCATATTTCAGTCAAACCACACCAGAGATTGTTTGGTAGTGGACTGAGACACCCTGAAAAGTTGGGAAAACCGCACTAACAGAGCAATCACACCAGAGTTTTGTTTAAATCAAACCAAACCGGCCAAGTGTGAACACACCCTCATTGGTGCTTTGAACGTCATTTCAGTAGATTTCGTAAAGCTTTGGTTGTCTTCCGATGTCATCATGTGTTTGAAACATGCACAATATTGAAATGCCTAGAACAACAATATGGAAAGATATTTTTATGGCATTAGGCCTATGGATTACATTTGTTTGTTTGCTAAGCAAAACTACAATGGATGTAAACCAGACTTTTAATTAAAACTTTTATGGACCAAATTACATTCGAAATTCAAGTGACTTTACTAATATTAACACTCCACCATTATTATTGTCTTTACAAATATATTCCTATATTCTTTATCATTCTATTGCAGTCTATTTCTGTCAGACTACTTTACTGAGTGACATCCGTATTGTCTCACCTCTAAGAAAGCAAAGTTCTTGTCCTGGTTGATCTGCACTGCGAGCACAGGATTGCTGGGAGCTTGAGACAGTCCTGCAAGTCTCATCTGGGTATTGAAGAATTCAGCCATGGACTCCTGAGAGACAAACATAAAAGCAGGACTTTCCCAGAGAAATGTCTTTCTTATATATATATATATATATATATATATATATATAAGTGCATAGAGGAACACTTGACACAACTCTTTACATCAAAACAAACTTCAACTCTCATTTCTAGAAATAACTTTTCATCTGTAACTTTCAAGTAAAATGGCTGATTCATATTTGCACAAGAGGATGAGAACTGAACTGTACAAACAAAATGTTTTGATGGACACTATTCTGGGAGACTTACCTCAGTAATGCCAAACGGGATGTTGCCAACATACAGGCGTCGTGCTTGCCTGGTCATCTGGCTGCCAACGGCGGGCACTTGTGTGGGTGCGACTGCCAAACCAGCATTAGTGGATGCAGCCAGCAGGGCAATGCTGGGGATCTGCCCAGCAGCTACATTACAACACAACCAATTCAAGCACAGTTCAGACAAATATTCAATTATTGCATTTGAAAACATGGTGTGCTGTAAAACACCAAAATGTAAAAAAAAAATTCCTTTCAAATGTTAAATGGATGAGACTGTTGACTGAGTGTTTCTCACAAAAGAATAGCTACAACAAAAACTCTTAGTCGATCAACTCTTTTACTTCAAATTTAATGTGGCACATCTGAACATTTATGCCCGGTTTCACAGACAAGGCTTAAACTAGACTAAAATGCATGTTTGAGCTCTTTTAACTGAAAGCAACTTGCACTGATATATCTTAAAATATGTAAATGCCGTTGTTTTGTCTCAAGATGCACACCAATAATGTTTTTTTCTAAGGCACGTTTATAAAAACTACTTGAATGCCCTGATTTAAGGCCTAATCCTGGCTTAATCTAAGCATGAGTTTTATAATGTTTTACATAATTTGTTTAACTCAAAATTATACCCTGCATCCAATGGAAGCTTGTTTCTGCCATGTAATAAAAAATATATATATTAAAAAGGTAATTGAGACTTTTTATCTCACAATTCTGACTTTCTATCTCACCATTGTGAGGCGGCCAGTTGGAGATGACTTGAGCTTTGTGAAATGGCATGTTATCCTGCTGGAAGAAGCTATCAGAAGATGATACAATGTGGTCATAAAGGGATGGAGATGATCAGCAACAATACTCAGGAAAGCAAAAAAGCATCCCTCACACCATTACACCAGCAGCAGCCTGAACCGCTGATACAAGGCATTATTGAGCCATGCTTTCATGCCAAATTCTGACCCTCCTATCTGAACGTTGCAGCAGAAATAGAGACTCAGACCAGGTAATGTTTTTCAAGTCTTCTACTGTCCAGTTTTGGTGAGCTAGTGTGAATTGTAGTCTCAGTTTCTTGTTCTCATCTGACATGAGTGTCACCGCTGTGTTTTCTGCTGCTGTATCTCTTCTGCTTCAAGGTTTGATATGTTGTGTGTTCAGAGATTGTTGTGTGTTCAGAGACGCTCTTCTGCATTCCTCCATTGTAACGACTTGTAATTTGAGTTACTGTTGTCTTTCTATCAGCTAAATCTGGTCATTCTCCTCTGATCTCTGGCATCAACAAGCCATTTTCTCCCACAGAACTGACGCTCACGGGATATTTACTCTTTTTCTGCCCATTCTCTGTAAACCCTAGAGATGGTTGTGTGTGAAAATCTCAGCAGATCATCAGTTTCTGAAATACTCAGACCAGCCCGTCTGGCACCAACAACCAAGACACATTTAAAGTCACTTAAATCGCCTTTATTCCTCATTCTGATGCTCAGTTTGAACTTCAGCAGATCTTATTGATCATGTCTACATGTCTAAATGCATTGAGTTACTGCATGGGATTGGCTGATTAGATATTTGCATTACCAAGCATTTGAACAGGTGTACCTAATAAAGTGGCCGGTGAGTTATAAGCTCGCAATTGTGAAAAAAAAAATCTGAATTAAGAGATAAAAAGTCACTTTTTTTTTATTCCCTGGCAGTAAAGAGGCTTCCATAGCATCCACTTTGAAAGGTGTCAGTATAAGTAAAAAAATAAATACACACTGAATACATCTTTAATACAGAAACCATTATTTCAATAAATTTTCTGCAAAAACAACTGTGTCATGATAGCTTTTTTTGGCCACCTAAGCAAAATCATCCCTTATCTATCTCAACTTTAACTGAGGTATTTTAAGTTCGAGCTGCAATAGTAAATGTCTTTCTCCACACATTTTGCTTCATTTTATTTCCTCTGTGTGCGTGCAACATCAGAAGTGCATAGGGAACGGTGATCACGGCAATTACTGTTATCGTGATCTTTGATTACTCATGCCGCACCTTGCATGGCTTTGTACTGCATTGGAGTGATGTGCTCAAAGCCTGAAGGGGGAACATCCCAATACTTGCACATCTTTTTCTTCCTGGTTCGACGTGGAGAATAGCTGAGAAAAAATAAATAAATCAGAGTAGATGGGGAAGATGCCGCACACTTAATCAACTCTGCCAACTATTGTTGTGATGTCAACTTAGAAGACTTTATAGTTTTACAGACAGCAGAAACAGTAAGGGTGAAAGAATAAACAAGTCCTGTGTTGGTTCTGATGGACAGTGTCAGGCTGGTGTTGAGTGGCACCTGTGTTTCTTCTGATCCCGTGAGCTGCTCCTGTGGTCCCGGCTCTTCCGGTCCCGACTGCGACTGCTCTTCCCTCGGCTGCGACTGCTTCTGTCTTTGCTCCAGCTGCACCGCTTCTTGCTGCGACCAGGAGAGCTACTGCGACTCCTCCTCTTATGCCTCTCCCTCTCTCTCTCTGCATGAATAATGTTTCATATTAATGGAAATATCAAGTCTTTAAAAGTGAAAATATAAATGTAATCCAAAATATCTCTGTTCAATATCTAAGCAGAAGCCAGAGGTGCGCTGTTTCCGAACTCCCTGAAACGCCTCCATTGTAGTCTTGAGTTTTCATCCAGGAACGAATACGTCACAATATTCCTCATTTAAATAATTTCCGCCCAAGGCATACGCTAAATAAAGGGGCGGGGCCAGGTTGAGTTAGTTAGTAGTGTGTTGAAACTAGAGGTTATGGTAAGGGGCGGGGCATTTCCCAAACACGCTCAAAGTGTTTGACCAATCACAACACACTGATCCAGTTAACCAATCAGAGCACATTGTGCTTTTCAGAAGGAGGGGCTTCATAGAGACAGGAACTAAACCAGGGCTGTGTCCGAAATAACCTCAAATAGGGCACTATTTAAGAGAACCGCCATTTGGTGTCCGAAACCATAGTGGATGTTATCGAGTGCACTCATTCAAACCCACAATGCACCGCAACTAGTGTACGACTGATGTACACTCAACAGCTACTAATAACCCATAATGCACCGTGAGGGTCGTGTCGAATGAATTCCCACATCTGACCCCACCTGAATCATCCATCCATCCTTTTTCCAAACCGCTGGTCCAATGTGGGTACAGCGTAATATAATATCCAATATATTTGTTTAATTAAGGTTCATACATGCTAGTTTCCATGACAGAGTTCAAGATCAATCTTTTCATTACTACTGGAGCTGCCAGTTTGCATTATTAAACAGCAAGCTCAAACTATGCAAAAGCAGCAGCTCTTCCAGCGCTCGGTGTCCGAATTCACTCACTCGTTTTCATTCACTCCTTCAAGTAGACTATATTAGTGGAGTAAAGTAGGGAATAGTGAATGAGGGTATAGGGGGCGATTTCAGACACAGTCTGAGTGTTACTGACAGACTGGAAAGAGAGGAGCTGCAATAATGTCAAATACTGTAGGCCTATGTGAAAAATAATGTGTTTTTGAACATTCAAGCATGAAAACCTATTCAAGTACAACCTAAAAACAAAATCAAGTCAAAATATGTCCTGTTTTAATTCCTATTTAATAGTTATGCAGTTGTTCTGGGTGATACTAGCTCAAATCAAAAGAACGCTCAAGTAAGATATTCTGTTGTCTAGATATGGCTCGAGGTCTATGGGATTTTTCACTTGTTGCATGCTTGCCGTATTTACACAAAACTGAGATGGTATGATAATATGTTATTATTACATTACAAGTATTTAAAGGTCCCATAGACTTTTTTCATGATAACTGAGGTCTAGGGGCTATGATACTACCATATAAGTTTCAAAACAGTCGACCCACAGACAAATGCACACAGCCTGCATAAAGTAGCTGTGCCTTTTCACAAGCTGTTGTGACTTCCGTATAGTGTAAATGTGATGTCAGAACTACTCAGACACCACCTTCAGTCACCACCCCCACCAATGGTGGGTCACTCAGAAAACAACAGGCCAATCAGAAGAGAGGCTCATGAATATTAAGTAGACAGACCAAAATTGGCATGTTCTTGGCAGAGCTCCTGAGATAGGAGCTGTACAAATATATTGAGATGGTTTTTGGTACTTATACCGCAAATATATATTCTTAAGGACATCAAGACCTAAAATAAAACTTCAGAAATGTGTACAATATGTGACCTTTAATAAAGAATTTGCATTTGTTGCCATCTGTCAAACCACACACTGTTAATCACAAGAAAAAACACCTATTTATGAAAGGAATCTGTTTTGTATACATTTGCAAGGCTTACATTCATTATACTGTACTTGACTGGATATTATGCAAGCAGCAGTATCATATATATATATATATATATATATATATATATATATATATATATATATATATATATATATATATATAAGTCATATCAGATGTCACTGTGTACGTAAAAGCCACTAACAATACACTTGTGTCACGATTCGGTTCAAAATATGATACTGATCTCACTATGCTTTCAACCAAATCAAAAATGCAATCAAAGTCAAAAGAGAGTTAAAACGGTAATTATTACTTCTAACATACGCTGTATATTAAACTATTACATCAGTCATAGACCTGAATAGGTTTGGACTTGTTGTTCTTCCCCAATGCACAGGGCAATAGTGACACCAGAATATAAATATTCATAATTCACTTAGCTAAAAATAAATTATCATGTTAGACACATATGCTTGAACTCTGCCCCCGACTGCATACATTTAACATGTTTTAAATGAATTTGTTTGCGGAGATGCGTCCGAGTTAAATTAAAATATTCTCAAAAATCTCTTAAAAATGTAAAATATATTTTAGTAAAATAAATAATTTCACTATTTTAAAAAAAAAAGTCTATATACAGTAGCTAGTAGCTTTTATATATAAAAACAATCATTTTAAAAAATTTTTTTTTACTTATTTAATAAAATGCATAATTTCAGTTTCAATTTTTTTTAAATGTAGTATTTTAGTAAATAATGTGTTTTATTTTTAATTTACCAATAATAATAACGTTAATAATAACGCTCAAAGGTGTGACCTTGTGGTTTTGCCATATGTGACATTACCATATCTGATGTAAACTTTAATTTCGAGTGAACTATACATGATACATATTGTTGCATCTTTTTATTGTGATATATTGTGAGACAGTTTATTGTTACATCCATATAAGCCAGTGTAAATAACTAATAGATGAAACTGTAACATTTGGATATTTATAAGCGAACACACACACACACACACACACACACACACACACTGTATTAACCCAGCCTTATTATCATAACAGTGCTTATATATTTGTTAGGTTTCTAATGATGTATTGAATACTGAAGATGACTAAGAATTATGATATAAGAACAACTTTGTGAAATGTTAGTGGATAATGTTGATAGATTTATTCTCTACACCTGTGGTTCCTCTGCTGGACTTCAGACGGGCACTAAAAATCACCAAAACACCAGCAGATTAACAGGGATTGAGCAAAAATGATCAGTAAATGAAGAAAAAGATCCTGTAGCATTTGAACACAGATGACACTTGCTTTGATATTATGTTATCTATGCAATAAAATTCATATATTTATATTTTAATCGTTGCTTATGTGTTCAAAAGTGTCCAAATACTTTTGGGGCCACTATATAGTGTAACTATATCAGTGTAAAATATTATAAATAAATCTGTATCATGTAAAATACATTCTGCAATTATGTATGCATGTGTTCTTATGAAGAAACGCAACATGCACATTCAGTTGCATGTGTGATTGACAGATGGCAACATTGCGAAAACTTGAAAAAATTATATATTGAAACTAAAATTAAAATAGTTTCAATAGTGTTCACAAACCTATATTAGCCTGGTGACAGTTGCTATCGTTTGTTTATCATTCTTCATTACAGTCATTGTTTATGTTAATTGTGTTATGCTGCTATGTCCAGGCAGCTGTTTAATAGACTGAAGCAGAGCACACACACACACACACACACACACACAGGTCATGAACACTGCAGATGTCTTTACTGTACCTTGCCGATTCTCGCTCAGCTGTTTCTCGAACTCCTCGAAATCAGACATGATCAGATCTGACGGATCAGGCGCTCATGTGAGTCTCAGCTCATAAACACAGGCACTGAACAACACTATAGTGCTCCGCTCTCTCATCTGATAACAGTGACGCGATGTCAACATGTGCTGAAAACGTTTGTTTAGGAAATCAGTCCTATATTTTATAACAGACTTGGAAGCTTCACTGCAGGTCTGGGCGAGTGGGCGGGGCTTAGCACTGTGGGTGTGCGTTTCGGCTATTCTAATTGGCTGACACTGTTGTCAGTTACAGATGCAGGCGTGTACGCGTCTTCTAATTGGTCTACACTTGTGTTACCCTTTCAAGCAGGAAGTAACAATCATTATTAGCTGTTGTTGAACTACAATAACAGAGGCAGTGTCCGAAATCACCCCATCTACACTTAGGAAAATATTTTATTATTATGTAGAGTATTTCTGGACATGATATAAGACATATAAGAATGTTTTCTAGGCTAAAGCTTTTTTATGCCTCAAATAAGCAAAATAAAAAATCTAATTCTTTCAGCTACTGTCAAAGGGAACATAACACATTTTGCTTCAAGATAAATCTTTGGTTAAATATTAAGGCATAATTATAGCCAGAAATAAACGTGTAAATGACAACCCCAAATAGAAAAGCCTTTAAAAATATTTAAGTTGTGGTTGCAAAGAGACTTGACCTTGAGAGGTAAAGCCTGTTGAATCTTTATAGTGGGGTCAGGGTCATATTTGACTAATAGCATGCTTTAAAGATCATCTGAATCACACAGACACAGCAATCAACTTCGTTCTGGAATTTCCCTGACTTGGGGACATTTTTGCTCTAAATTATGTGAGCTGCCATTTGTCATATAGATTTTATTCTACTTTTATCATTCTACTTTTATATGACCATTTATTTAAAGCAACATTTCTGAAATCACCAATTATTAATTTGGAGCAAAACATTTAAAAAAAAAAAAAAATTAAATAGACGTTTGTATGAAACATTTTGTTAAATTAAAGATTGCTTGGAGAAAAAAAATACATTTACATATTATTTATTTACATATTTATTTTTGTCTAAGTGTAATTCTCCAAACAAATGTTTACCCCCCCAGTTGTTCCTTTAGAATCAGATATGAAACTCAGGATGGAATATTTTGTCTTTCACCATAATATTAGAGTTTTAATTATTATTTATTTCCCAAAATAGCTCGTTATAATTCTACATGTTTTGTCACTAACTAATAATGTAAAGCATAGCATATGAATCATTGCATTGATTTTCTCATATGCACATATTAACAAATATGCACATGATTAAGGTTGACTGCACTTTCCCCCCAGTGATTTTAGGATTAAGAACAACTGGTGATACTACATTCCTCAAAGAGAGAAATAGAGAAGTTTAAACTGGTTACTGGTGTCTCAGTCTGATGTGATCTGTAAAAATGCAAACACAGATTTTCTTCCAGTTGTTCTCCAAATTATTATTAGTTCAACTTATATTGGACTTTTGTACATACCCTGGATAATTAATTTCTTAGTTTTGTTCTGAAATCATGGTGAATTTCACTTTTCTGAGGAAGAATAATCAAACATTAACACCAGTCTCAGTTCAAAGACTCAACCCATTTAAAGCTTTACTTCTAAACTTAACAACAGTTTCCCATGCTGCTATATACAACACAAGACAGCTTCAGCTGTGGGCTATTAAAAGCACTCAAACCCTGCAGTGTGTGTTTAGAGCTGTGCAAGTGAGCTGACGATCACTAACACTGATTCATTTAATCCTAAAGAACACGTTTAAAGACTCGTTTTAGTGGTAAGTGATGAAGAACAATACGAGCTCTGTCTAGTTGTGTTGACTGTGTCCTGTTGTGCTGATTTGACGTTCTGTGTTCAAAACATGTTTACCTCAGTGTTGTTAATAATGACCAAAAATTATTTGTATTGATTTTTAATTTTGTTGTTGTTTTAGTCAGTCCTGCAGTAATCCAAATGTAGAATGGGAATTCGTGGCTAATTCTAGTCATGAATATATTTAGAGCTTTTCTCAACATGGAGAAAATGGTTTGAAGATAGACTTTAGAGAGTTTCACTTTGTGACTTTACTACTGGTATTGTTTAATATAATGACTGTCACAAATATCTAACCAAGACATATGCTTTTTGGTAACATATAAATAAACTATTCTTATTTTAAGCCAAATTATAATAGAACTGATCAACAAAGGCAAAATGCAGTAAATTAAATTATAATCCGGTTTCATAGATTATACTTTGTCCTGTTATAGACAGGGTTGTCCAAAATAAGATTCAGAGAGTTTGATATAACATTTAAGTCAATCCATGACTTTATAAATGGCTTTAATTCTTATTAATGTATATTCTTTTTCATTTGTTTAAGGTCTAACATTACTGAAACACCATGGGTATAAGTGATTTTATGGTAAGAAATTATGTTTTATTTTTTAAAGCATTAAAGCAAATGTATTTAAAGTGTCAAAAGTGACTTTCTTTCTTCTGTTGAACACAAAATACAGAATGCATGTCAAATGGACTATTGATAGTGTTTTTGACCTTTTTGGAGCTTTTGAGACCCTAGTTGCAGTGAAATCCCATTACAGGACATTCTTCAAAACAGTCATCGAAACTGCATAATATAATGTGTTTTGCAGAAAAGAAGTCATACTGGTTTGAAATGATGTTAGAGTGAGCAAATGTTAAAATATTTTTTATTTTGATGGAATAATTCTTAAACATTAATAATGAATTTGCATTGTTTGAATGTCTCTTCCAGAGTCTCTCAGTTTGGCCTGTGCTCTCAGTGGTGGTGTTCGCAGCTGGTGTCTTTTATCTCTACAGTCTGATACTCAGGCATTTAGCCAAGACAACTGTGAGGAACAAAGTGGTGCTGATTACAGATTCACTCTCAACACTCGGAAATGGTGCTGCTTTTTCAGAACAACTGGATCATTCCTGTCATGCAGTACCTTAACATGAATATGTCACTATTGGGATTTAAGGAAGTAGTTCTATAAAAGGGTAAATCAGAAATGTGTAAATATAGAAATATGATCTTAACTTTATTACTGACAAGTTGGAATGAAAATTTAGCAGGATAAAAATAGAGAGCTATTAGCCATTTGTCATTGAGGGATTGAGAGTTATACATGAGGATAACTAGTCATTTCGACATTTAACCATCTTTTGAAATCTTTTCATACCGAATTCTGCAGTATTTTTTGGTGCAAGTTGAAAAAGGAGAAGAGGTGGATAGCTTTTATTTCTGTTATTTGCTAGAAAAACAAATGAAAGAGAATACAACTGTGAGAGCAAAACAAACAACAACAAAACAGCTTTACCATATGTAAAGACAACACCGAATTAAGACAAAATAATAAGGGGGCATATATATATATATATATATATATATATATATATATACACACACATGCCCCCAGTTTGTTTAGTCTTAATTCGGTATTGTCTTTACATATGGTAAAGCTGTTTTGTTGTTGTTTGTTTTGCTATATATACACATATACAGGCTAATAACGAACTGAACATGAAACAGGTGCACAAAACAATCAGTTATGAGGAAATGAACACAAGGACCTGAAATGAACATGTGACAAGGAAGAGAAACTAACAGACCAAAGTGAAGCCGAAACAAACTTTGACTTTGAGATATGAAAGTGAACCTGGTGAAGCCAAAGAGATGGAAGGACAGGGTGACACCACAGGACCAGATGTCTAAGGCGGTGCCAGGGGATCCAGGATCAAGGTGGAGCTGGGTGTTGGGAAGACCAGGGAAACGAGGCAGCACCGGTGGCAGCAAGGACAATGGTGACACCAGAATGATGTAGGAGCTCGGTGAAGCCGCAGGGCTGGAGGACTCAGGCACAGCCACAAGCCCGGGAGTCAGAGGTGGAGCCGGTGGGACAATGGACCGAGGCGCTGGGATGGCAAGCCATGGTGGAGCTGAGGGAATGAGTAGCCACAGTGGAGTCAAATCAATTCAAGTCATCTTTATTTATAAAGTGCTTTTTACAATACAGGTTGTTTCAAAGCAGCTTTACAGTGATAACAGGAAAACAATGCGACAAATTTTGTTTTGGCTGTACAGCAGATCTAGAAGCAAATAGTGTCGAGAAATCGACAGGCCAAGGCGGAGTCTTTAGCCCAGAAGGCCAAGATGAAGCTGGGTGATCTAAGGACCAAGGCAGAGCTTGTCGTGGGGTAGGAGGAAGAAGGAACTGAGGAGCTGGATGGCCCCAGCAAGGACAAAGAAAGGTACCATTTAAGCCAGATGGTACCAGAGGAGAGGGTGGAGCCATGAAACAGAATGGAATGAGTGGAGGGGGTGGGACCAGGATACTAGGTGGAGCCGACAGGGACTAAGGAGCTGGACAGCCAGGCTGAACCAGTGAAGACGAAGGAGCTTGACAGCTGTGTGGAACAAAGTGGTGGAATTGGTCGATTAGACTGGATAGAGTACACAACCTCAAACATATCTCAGAGCTTACAGCTGGGAAGAAACCCTCCGTCTGGCGGTCCAAATCGACCAGGACTCCCTCTGCGATGGATGTTGCAAGGGTAGCGATCCATACCCATATCGACAGGTTCGGTGTTCTGTCACACTTTTGTTGCTGTGGTTACAAAGGAGGAGAGGACGTGGATCGCTTTTAACTAGCAAATCACTTTTCTTCACTAGGAAAACAAATGAAAGGGTATCAAACTGGGAGAGGAAAACAAACAACAAAGAAACAGCTTAATCCTATGTAAAGTCCATACCGAACAAAGACTAAACAAACTGAGGGCAAATAAACAGACACAGGCTAATAACACACTGAACTAGAATCGGGTGAACCACATCATGACAACAAATGAGGAAATGAACACAGGGAACTGACATGAACATGTGACCAAAATGAAACAGAAACAGACTCAAACCCTGACGAAGAATAACACGATGCCGATGGGAAATTGATGTTGAGGACATATATAAGAAAAATTTATAAATTAATTTAAATTAAAACAAAAATAACAAGGTAAAAATGGCATCAAGCTCAGCTTAACCAAAGTAGAGAAACTATTTAATATAAACTCAATATGATTATTGAAAACTGAAAATATAATTGATATTTAAAAAATGGTGGGATATGTTATGTAGTATATTGAGACATATATAATGAGGACATGAACATGTACTGCATGTTAGGAATGATAGACTCTAAAATAAATGTCCTTGTGAGACTGTGATGAACCATGATGATATATGTGAGCAGATGAAATGTATATTTGTTAGTTGAACTGTGTTTTTTTTGTTTTTTTACATTGTTGTCATTTTAGAATGTGCAAAACTCTTTCATACTGGTGGAGCCAGACTGATCCTTTGTGGAAATAACTGGGAAAAGTTGGAGACTCTTGCTGAGCGTCTGATGAGTCAATCAGATCCAACACTTGTGAGTGCAGAATTACCATTAACAATATGACCGAACATTGTCTGAAATATTCTGCACTGTTTTTGTTAAAACTGTGGTTGTAATATGTGGGGTTCAATTCTAACTTTAGACGTTTCCACCCAAACTGGTGGAGCTGGACTTCAGTAACATGGACAGCGTTCCTGAGATCATCTCTGAGATCCTGGAGTGTTACGGCTGTCTGGATGTGCTCGTCTTCAACACCAGCATGAAGGTGAAGGCTCCTGTACACAGTCTGTCCCTCCAGATGGACAGGATTGTCATGGACGTCAACTACTTTGGGCCCGTCACACTGGTTAAGGGTAAAACTTCAACACAGCTGTCAACAATAACTCTCAGTTGTGTTCAAGCATTTTAAACTGATCTTACTCACGGTCACAGGCGTTCTTCAGTCGCTGATCTCCAGGAGAACGGGTCACATTCTTCTAGTCAACAGCATTCAGGGGAAACTGACGGTGCCCTTCCGCGCCAGCTGTGAGTTTTACAGGATCAATTCTGTCATTTACTCACATTCATGACGCTCCAAACTCACATGCTGTTATTTTCTGAATGAAACACATCAGGAGAAAGTTTGAAGAATGTTAATGCAGCTCTTTTCCAGCTTAAATCAACATCTCTTTGGAAAACACAACAGCATGAGTTTGAAATGACATGAGGAGTTTTACTTTAGGGTGAACTATCCCTTTAATGTTCACACAGTTAATCGGCAGTAATAAATCAATGCATATGTTGAATATTTAGATATCTTTGTCAGTGTAAGTCGCTCTGCTTTGCTCAGATGCTGCGTCCAAGCACGCCGTTCAGGCTTTCTTTGAGTGTCTGCGGGCTGAGGTTCAGGAATATGGGATAACCGTCAGCACCGTCAACCACACCTTCATAAAAACTCCAGACACAAACTCAAAGGACGAGGACTCAGCAAAACCCATGAGGACTCGTGAGTGAACGCCACCATCAGTTCATCATGTGAAGATCACGGTTTGTAGCTCTTAACATCTTTCTTGTTTGTTTGCATTGTCCATATTCCCCTGGACCTTCTGCTTGGACACTGACTGGAAACTGCAGACCTCAAAGCGAAGTCCTTTGGTGTGAACGCTGAAGAAATGGCCACTGAGATCCTGAAGACTCTGAGTAGCAAGAAGAAGGAGATTTTAATGTCCCGCTCCTTCATCCCTAAAGCAGCTCTCTATGCCAGATCTCTCTTCCCAAACCTGTTCTTCTCCATCATGGCAGCAGGAGTCAGAAACACTGCAGCTGTGGAGATGTCTGAGGATTAAAGGACAACACTGTGTAAAAGTATATGATGTGTCACTGTGCTGTAGTGCGGCAATTAGAAGAGAATGTAATAAATAAATCAGCAAGATTGTGAATGTTTAATTCTATCTATCTATCTATCTATCTATCTATCTCAGATGTGAGAGATAAACATGATCACAGCGCCCTCTGCTGTTTTTTGCTATTATTTCTTTTACAAAGAAGAAACAGCACTGCATTGAATACATTGACTGATTAACAAAACAAAACAATAACTGACTCCTCAACAAGTAAGAAAAAACCGTACATAGTTCTTAAGAAACTTGTTGTTCTTACTGTTATCAATGAGTTTAAGAGATTTTACAATAAGTGAAATCTCAGCAATAAAAAATCAAATCTAGGCAAAGTCTTGAGAAATTTGTTTTTGTGAATAAAAAAATGTACAATGCAACACAAAGAAATTAACAACATTATCAATAGCATAGTCACTCCCAGAAAAATAGAGGAATATATCCTTCAATGAAAAGTTTAAATCACATTTGATAAAGTGAGAAAGATAACAACCCAAGCTCTCCTAAAGAGATCACAGCGCCCTCTGCTGTTGTTGTTACACACTGTTTGGTGACGTCACATCATGGCGCGACACTTACTGTCTGTAAACTGCGTGTTTCGGTTCACTCGAGGATATAAGATCAGTCAACGACTCCGCAAACACACGTGTTGTGGATCATGTACTGACGCCTCGAATCTGTGTGTGATTCACGACAGACAGAATCAGCGCTTCACAATCACTCTCGACTGCGACGGTAAGAGGAAATAACGTTATTCATTCTGTCTCAAACCTAGTGAGCATCAACACAGCAGATTCAGTGGCGCTGATGTCCACTAGATAGGCAGCACTCTAGGTTATGAGCAGCTGCATCACTGATAACAACATCCCCCTGTGTGTGTGTGGTGTGAGCAGGAGCAGCGAGTAGTGCAGTGCTGAAGTACACTATCACACATGATCAGCTGGTGGAGTTGATGTCTACTGAGGTCCCTCAATCTCACAGGGGTAAAGGTGTTGCTGCACACCTGGCGAAGGTCAAACCGCTTTAAACTCCCTCACTTACTCAACTTCTGCTGTTCCCTGTATCTCAATCATCTACTTCTGTTCTTCTTCAGGCTGCGCTGGATTTCGTTGTTGAAGAAAACATGAAAGCGAGGATCTCCTGTTGGTACATTAGGAAATATGTGGATGAAAATCAACATCTGAGATACCAGACTCATATTGAAGATAAATAAAGGCAGAATTAAACAGATTCTACCTCTGTGTTTTATTTTATGATCATTTTGTATAAGTTTTTACATATACATCAACCATAAGTGACCAATCTACTGCTTAGCAACAGCCTAGCAACCACCAGAAAACCCTAGTAACCACTCAGCAACTGCCTGACATTTTCCTAGTTACTATACAAAACACCATAACAAAACACCTAGCAACCGCCTGGAACACACTAGCAGATGGCAGACAATTATATTTTTATTTTTTATTGATGTACACTACAAGTCAGATGTTTGGAATAATCAAGATTACAGTACAAACAGTAATGTTGTGAAAATAAACATTTATTCTTACAATATATTGCAATAGAAAATCTGCTCAAAAATAAAATGTAAATGTATTGTAATGTAAATGTAATTTATTCCAGTGATCAAAGCTGAATTTCAGCATCATTACTCCAGTCTTTAGTGCACATCATCCTTAAGAAATCATTCTGATCTGATATGATGATTTGATCAGATATTGTTTGTATTATTACTAATTTTGAAATCTTGAAACTTGAAAGCTTAATATTTTTTTGGAAATTGTGATACATTATTTTTTCCAGGATTCTTTGATGAATATGTGACAGGTTGTGTGTCTCTAATATTTACTCTGGCTCTTGGTTCATTAGAATTAGTTTTTCTATCTTGTTTGTGTTTGTACTCTCTTGCCACATTTGTATTTCAGGTGCGTCCTCCTGAGACTGTTTTATATGATGTTTCACAGTCCTGTTCGTGCGGCTCACTGTTTCAGACGCTGTTTTTAAGTGTTTTAGGATGATTTTGCCCTGTGGATCCATTTCATATACAGTATCTGTGATGAGAAGTGTTCGACATTTTTGTCATTTGTGTTCATAAATTAAACCAATAGGTCGGTATTCTGATTCACTGAGGTGAAGCTGTTTGAAAGATTTTAAATATTATTATTAATTGTGATTTAATTTCTTTTGATATTGGACTGTTTTTTTTTCTTTTTCTTTTTTCTTTTGTTATGTTGTTTCTTTGCTGGTGTAAATACATCCACAGGCGTATATATAAATATAAATCCACATGTTAATGTCTGATGAGATGCTGTGATACTGAAGCTTGACAGAAAGGGGAGTTTATTTGCCTTTTTAATTTTTTTTTTTAAACTTTCTCCTATTTTTTAGGGTTGTCACTTGCTTTAAGAGTGTTTATGCAGTGATTTGATGTGTGATTTTGTCCTTTTATGTTAATGTTTGATTTATTATAGTGTCTCATTAAATGGGTATTTTATTGGTAAACTGCCAATACACTTTTAGAAAGCTTTTAGTTTGAGCTTTTAGTGAGTGCAAGCGCACCTTATTTTTGCACTTTATTTGTGGCCACTGGACAATAAAATCTTGGAGCTTTTTGGCCAATTTTTGTATGCGGATCTTTTTTCTGATTTTTGAGTTTTTTTGGATCTACGCACAACAAGAAGTTTGTTCATTATTCTGTTTAGGACTAGTGTTTGTTGCTACGCCTTTCCATTCTCTCTAGAAAGCTTTTAGTGGAATAAGATTATTTTTGTGAAATAAACTTAAAACTTGTATTCTTTAGGAAGTCACTTCTCTGTTTTTTAATCCAGTTCGAGCCAGCAGGGTCTTTCATATCCTTGTAAACATATTTGGGGTATTTATATTTTATTTTCCTAGGTGGTGAAATAACCTATTACCTGTAGTCTGGCTTTCTTAATACTTTTAGACAAAGGTTACAAATAGATCAAAACTTCACAATTTATTTGAATATAGAAGATTTGTAACATTATAAAAATGTCTTTAATGTCACTTTTGATTCATTTCATTTACTGTGTCCTTGCTGAATAAAAGTTATAATTTATGTTATCTTCTGAACATTATTTTATGTTTTTTTAATTAACTTCACAATGCTAATTTACATAATTGCATGGATGCAAATATTTTTTTTTTAACATGGGGTTCCTGCTCTTTGACAACTTTCCCTTTCTCCTCAATGACATGAAAAACACTTTACAATCCAGCTATAATATGGTAATATTTACATAGACCTGCTTCTAATGTAGTAAGAGATACCTATATTAAAGTCCCACATCGCCCTAATTAACACAATTCATCTATCAGTTAAAAAGCGATTTATTCATTTACATGTTTACTTTTGAAATGAATAAGTACTCACTTGTTTATAAAATTGTAAGTGGCACTTCTAGTCTAGTCAGGTGCAGTTGACGTAGCGAGAGAGCACGTAGCTCGACGTCATCACGTTCAGTCCAGTTTGGGTCGGGGCTTGTCAGTCTCAGAGAGTGAAACCGAAAGTGGTCGATTCAGACAAACAGACGCCATTTCAGAGAATTCAAGATCAGAAATGGCCTCAAATGTCACGGTAAGTTTGTTAAAACGTTTTATATCTATAATATCAATAGCAGTATCAATCAAATCTACCTAGGCTATAGATAGAGCATTTGCGTGTAAATATATCTAACTCAAACACGTTAAAGCTAATTGTTAGCTAACTTCACGGTGGATACGGTATCACTCATGAAAATGGATAAACGTCAAACGAATCTGACAAAATAGACGCCATTTTAGATAATTCTAGATCACGATAAGTTTAAAACGTTTAATAGCTGTAATATAAATATCATTATCAGTAAAATCAATGTAATATCAGTAGCATCTATCTATAGAGCATACATGTCGAACTCAAACACGCTAAAGGTTATCGCTACTTCACGGTGGAAACAGTAACACTGTATTTTATTTGAAATCCTGGTCCAGATAGCATCGGTCGTGGTTTAGTTTGACTTTAAATAAAAACATGTGAATATAGCCTATTGATAATCCATAACGCGCAATAGTAAAGTTATGTAAGTTTGTCTCACATCGAACAATGACCCGAAGGTTACTTGTGCACAGCAAAAACTCCAGTGTTAAATTAACACTCCTGGGAGTGTATATGAGTCCACACTCAAAAGTGTAAAGTGTTAAAATATGAGTGTTAAATTAACACTCAAGAGTGTTAAAGTTGATGAGATAATTAAGTGATTAGTTTAGTGATGATTGAGCATTATTGAAGACACCTGATGTTAACAAGCAGAATCACTGAAGGAGGAAATCACTAATTGTAAGTTACCATTAAGGTGATGGGTGTTTGCTTTAGTTGGGCTCTTGACACTTATATGTTTACTTTAAATTTTGCTCGTCTGCTGTTATTGATTTATAACAGTCAGATGAACAAAGAGACAATGTGATCTGATGGTGTTGGTTATGTTTTGACATAATCATGTTGTGATCCGTAAAACAAAACTTATTGAGATGGCTTAACTTGTTAATTACAGCAGCTCTGTGATTCTACAGCACATGATTTTCAGTATTTTTCATATAATCCAAAAATATTTCATAACCATTGTTCTGATCAAAATACTTTCAAATGAATTTGTTTATAAACACAGACATCAATAATCAGCCTGTGAATCTCAACAATGGTGACAATAATAAAGCATGTTGCAGTGGCTACCACCAATCACAACTCATTAATGGCTCCCATCATGCATTGCGGTATGAATAAATTATGATCTGAATTGTCTGTGTAATTTACTTTTCCTAATTGAATATTCTGCTCGTCACCATTGTTGAGATGCATAGACTGAATCGTGACGTCTGTGTGTGCCTAAAAGAAAGATTTTTTTTTTTTTTTAAAAACAACTTTTAAGAAATCCTTTGTATTATATCTAAAATTCTGGATATTTATGCAGAATCACAGTTATGCTAAGTAAATCAACATAAATCTAAGTCAGAAATAAGAATCTTAATGAGTTCAGTGATCAAATTCAAATGATGATTGCCATAATATAACCAACACCATCCCAGCCCATATACACTCCAAGGAGTGTTAATTTAACACTGGAGTTTTTGCTGTGTAAATTGCGATTAATTGTGCAGCCCTACTTCTTACACAGAATAAGGCACACAACATATTATTTCATTGTATTCTATACTTTGATAAAGGCTATGTCGATTAGCATTGAAGTATAAATATCCTTTATTATAATGAAAATACCCAAGAAGACTTGAAGATAAACCATATTTTGTTGTAGTTGTGTGTTTATTAGTTTAATCAGTCAAAGCGTTTCAATATCTTTCAATGCCCATGGGGATTTGAAGACAAATTGTATAAAAATGATTTGCATAAGAATAAAAAAATCAAAGATCAAGAAATCCAGAAAAAATATATATTTAACAAAATTAAAAAGTAAGGATAAATTATGCTTGACAGGGAACACACCTCAAAGTCGCATAGACACTTTTTGCTTTTTACAATATTAAGCTAATTAAAGTTCAATGAGTGATTTTCTTTTTGTTCTTTGATCAACATTAGGCTAATGGTGGCAGCGAGTATAGGCTGTCAATCCACTGATTTAATAGACATAGGCCTACTGTTTTACTTTCTCAGCCATTTAAGACAAAACCGACTGTGTTTACGGTGATATTTTGAACTTGAAAAAAGGTGTGTACTGACGTCTTTCCATGGTTGAAACAACAATTCTTCTGATGTTTATTCATGTTTATTTGATGCTATAAATTAACTAGTAGGATAATTGTGAGATGTAATTGTATGTATTTGTCCGTGCACTAGGCTATGTGAGAGGCGGCTCTTTGCTCGCTTTGGATGTAGGGCTGCAGCTATCGATTCTTTTTGTAATCGATTAATCTAGCACTTAATCGATCGATTAATCGGATAAAGAATTTTTTGTGTTTTTAAACAACCAAAACAAATAATGCATAACGAAAATGATGTGGCTGTAAAATGATCAAGCATTTGGCTTTTATTTCTCAAAAAACAGAGGTATTTATTCCAACTCCAACATTTGGCTCCAAAACTAAGCCTATTTATTGCAATTTTTACCCATTTAGTGTATATAAGTGCCAGTGCCAACAATTATATAACAATACAGTTAAGTCAACTTACTGTAAAACATGTATAACATGTAAAACTATGAATACAAACTTAAATAGTAAAGGCCATTTGGCCTTAGTTTTGTCTTAATACAACATTACAAAAAATGGATTGCACCTTTTGCAAATTACCCACCTGAGAACAAAAATAAATGAAATGAATATAAAATATTAAGCCAAACAGGTACACAATGTATACAATTTATAAAAAAATAAAATAAGTGTAGCTTTGAAAAGGGGAATGTTTTATTGCAAATATGCATTTTGTTAAATAGAAAAAGAACAGCATTTTGTTTTTCACTTAGGCTAGTTGAAGTATATTAGCACGTTTTGTAGTATTATATTTTTTTGTTAATTGAAAATGTTCTATGCTCAATTACTTTGGTAGCCGATTATGTCTCTACGAGTGGATTTGGAGAAGCAGGCTGGGGAGTTTCATTTTTTGTTGTTGTTGTCTGTAACTATTTGGCAGACGTGACAGCCTACAAACAAGGTCTCGCAAAGACTGCAATACAATATTTGTTCCTCCATCACGTCCCGGTGTATACAGTGAATGCATGCTGAAATTATTGTTGCGTGGCTACATAAAAGTTTAAGCATAGGTGATGCATTGCTGCAATTGGTCTGACTGGCGCATGAGAGAGACGAGGGTGCGTGTGTGTGTGTGTGTGTGAAGGGGTTCTTTTTTTTTAGGCTATACTCTCTTGCAATTGAACGTGAATACGTTTACTACTTAAAAACATCAAAGCTAAACATCATATCTAGTCAAACCGCATCACGACATCGCTACAAATACAGTATGGGATTAAAATCAGCGAACATCAATGTATAGGCTTAGGCTACGTTATCTTGTTTCAGCGACGCTGAAAGGAAGCGATCCCAAACTTTAGACATTCTCTGCCGTTTATGGACATCTTTACACTCCGCCATCGCGCCAACTAAATTCAAAATGTATCACGCGCTATGGTGTGCTTCCTGAACATTGAACAACGGTCCGTGTGAAACAATCAGATCCCTGCACGTATAGTGCGCGTCATGGGAATTTAACGAAGCTTCGAGGCAGAGTTTTTGCCTCAAGGAATTTTTTTGTAATCGAGTTAATCGAGTAACTCAATGAATCGTTTCAGCCCTATTTGGATGTGTGCGCAGCACAGAAAACAGCACGCAAGCAGAAGGGTTCCCTTGTATCTTGTGCTTAAAGGTGCTCTAAGCGATCCCGGGAGACATAACTTCTTGTTGACATTCAAATTGTTGTCAAACAAAACGGAGGCTAGCTAGACCCTCCCTCCTCCTCATCCCGTCTCCTCCCTCCTCCCCTCCTTTCCTGCATAAAGGAAAGTCAAAGTAGTCACTACAAACACTTACTGACACTTTTTACTGATACTTCATTCAATGTAATGTCGCCAAGTTAGATAAATGGTTTTATATATTGCAGAACAGAATGCAGAAAAAGAGAAACATTATCTTAAAATCGTTTCGCCACCTGAGGTTATAACTATAGCTCCCATACAAGGACGCAATAATAGCATGATCACGTTATCTTCGCGTTTCCCAGTGAGCATAAACAACGGCGTCGTCGTAAACAAATTTAGTCAAAGTTGTCAATAGCCTATAAATGAACATTCAAATTCATAACAGTGGAATGAAAACAGTGGATGAAAACAATCATTCACACAAATTGTCGCCCTACTGTGAATTTGCTTGATCATTTACAATAGAGATTGATCGCTAGCTGCTAGAAACATAACGCTATATGTATTCACCAAAGTTAACGCTGACTGCATAGTTCTAGCTAATTACATCTTTGTGTTGGTTTGGCGAACATGAACGTCAGTTTAGAAAGAAATATGGATTTACCCACCAGTTCAAAAACAGAGCAACTGAATGTCGGATTGGAAGCCCTTCTGCCGGCGGAGTTCTCGCCACCTTTAAAAGTTTTTTCCGATGTAAATTCGGTATTTCGCGCGTTCCTTATCCTTGTCCCTTATCCTTGTTCCTCTTCTTTGCAATTTGTTCATCGGAACGTCGTCTCTTTGGTCGTGTTTTGGCCATAATTCAAACTTCCCTCTTCATGCTTCTCTCTCCTCCACACGCTCCACACCCACTTCATGTGCACGCGCACTAACCCCCAAACCCCACCCTCAAATACTTCTTGTCGGTGATTGGCTGGAGCACTGTTTGTTGTGTTTCATGGTGCGAGTGAGCCCAGTTTGTTTTAGTTGCCGTTTGTGGAGCCTGTGGTGTCTACAGAGACCGCGTTTCTCTACAGTGTGTTCAGGGGACAGGCAGCTAGCAGATAGTGAGGAGATGTTTGCTGTAGGCCTATGTGACAAAAAATGTTTTGGCCTAAAAAATGCGTGGCATCGCTTAGAGCACCTTTAAAGAATACTATCAAGAAGAATTGATTTTCTATTGATAACCCTACTAAATACTATAGCCTATAGAAAATATTTCATTCATGCTGTTGCATGTGAATAAATATGTGTATAACTTAGGGCTATGTGAAATATATTTGTCATTTTTTTGAGATATTGACGATTATCGTCGGGAAACAGACTGTTATAATCAATATCGCGATAATTGCTTGACATCGTTTATATACGATAATACCGTCATATCACCCAGCCCTAGTCCTAAACCAGGGGTCTCCAACTCGTCGCTCGCGAGCTACCAGTAGCTTGTGGCCTGATTGGAGGTAGCTCGCCAAGGGGCCATTCACATATCGCGCCTTTTGCACGTTCACACACACGGGGTACATAAGCAATATCAGTATTGAAAATACAAAACTTTACCACACAATAAACATTAGAAAAAATAACATTGTTTAGAACAGTCCAGGTCAGAAAGTGTCTTAAATTAGAATAATCTTGTAAAACCCAAGAGTTTCTTTTTAATTTAATTGTCAAAATTCAGTGTATTATTCTTGTTTTTTTTTGCCACATACAGGCTTGAAATCAAATCTCTCATCTATGTACCTGTAAAATGAGTGTCTATGAGGAGAGAGAGGAGGACAAGCGGACCTGTAAAATGAGTGTCTATGAGGAGAGAGAGAGAGGAGGACAACCGGACCTTTAAAATGAGTGTCTATGAGGAGAGAGAGGAGGAGGCATTTGTTCACACTCAGAGAGCAGCATCTCCAGTATCCAGCTGTGTGTCAATGAAGAGTAACAACTCCATGGTTCAGCCCCCTTATCTCAGTGATGGACCATCTCCAGTATCCAGCTGTGTGTCAATGAAGAGTAACAACTCCATGGTTCAGCCCCCTTATCTCAGTGATGGACCATCTCCAGTATCCAGCTGTGTGTCAATGAAGAGTAACAACTCCATGGTTCAGCCCCCTTATCTCATTGATGGACCATCTCCAGTATCCAGCTGTGTGTCAATGAAGAGTAACAACTCCATGGTTCAGCCCCCTTATCTCATTGATGGACCATCTCCAGTATCCAGCTGTGTGTCAATGAAGAGTAACAACTCCATGGTTCAGCCCACTTATTTCAGTGATGGACCATCTTCAGGATTCAGTCATGTGTCTATGAAGAGTAACAACTCCATGGTTCAGCCCCCTTATCTCAGTGATGGACCATCTCCAGTATCCAGCTGTGTGTCAATGAAAAGTAACCACTCAATGGTTCAGCCCCCTTATCTCAGTGATGGACCATCTTCAGGATTCAGCCATGTGTCTATGAAGAGTAACAACTCCATGGTTCAGCCCACTTATTTCAGTGATGAACCACCTTCAGGATTCAGTCATGTGTCTATGAAGAGTAACAACTCCATGGTTCAGCCCCCTTATCTCAGTGATGGACCATCTCCAGTATCCAGCTGTGTGTCAATGAAGAGTAACCACTCAATGGTTCAGCCCCCTTACCTCAGTGATGGACCATCTTCAGGATTCAGCTGTGTGTCAATGAAGAGTAACAACTCCATGGTTCAGCCCATTTATTTCAGTGATGGACCATCTTCAGGATTCAGCCATGTGTCAATGAAGAGTAACAACTCCATGGTTCAGCCCATTTATTTCAGTGATGGACCATCTTCAGTATCCAGCTGTGTGTCTATGAAGAATAACCACTCAATGGTTCAGCCCCCTTATCTCAGTGATGGACCATCTTCAGGATTCAGCTGTGTGTCAATGAAGAGTAACCACTCAATGGTTCAGCCCCCTTATCTCAGCGATGGACTATCTTCAGGATTCAGCTATGTGTCTATAAAGAATAAAAACACCATGGTTCAGCCCATTTATTTCAGTGATGGACCATCTTCAGTATCCAGCTGTGTGTCAATGAAGAGTAACCACTCAATGGTTCAGCCCCCTTATCTCAGCGATGGACTATCTTCAGGATTCAGCTATGTGTCTATAAAGAATAAAAACACCATGGTTCAGCCCACTTATTTCAGTGATGGACCATTTTCAGGATTCAGCTGTGTGTCTATAAAGAGTAACAACTCCATGGTTCAGCCCCCTTATCTCAGTGATGGACCATCGTCAGGATTCAGCCATGTGTCAATGAAGAGTAACAACTCCATGGTTCAGCCCATTTATTTCAGTGATGGACCATCTTCAGGATTCAGCCATGTGTCAATGAAGAGTAACAACTCCATGGTACAGCCCCCTTATTTCAGTGATGGACCTGCTGTGACCGCTGACCCTGCGTGAGTATCATTCACTATCTGCTAGAGCTGCACGATTCGAGTTGAATTGAGAATCTCGTTTTTTTTTTTTTTTTATAAAATAGAGATCACGATTCTCTCACGATTCTGAATAGACAACTAAACAAAATATGTAATTTACTAGAGGTTCTGAAAAAAATATTAATTGCTGCAGTCTATTTAAAAATATATAATTACTTTTAATTCAGAGTCAGTGTTTTTGAACAAATCTCTTGAATAAATGATTCAGTTACAAATACATTTCATTAACAGCCAATTCTCGCTACCTACTGGTGTAACGATGTAATTCAGAACATCTTTCTATAAGTGTCAAGTTCCTTATCTGTCAGTCATGTTCGACGTTATATGGATACTGACAAATGGGGTCTTACGCCCTGATCACCTCTGAGTAGTAGAAAAATGGCCAATGAAATTGGTGAGTGAGATTTTCATGACGGTCCACTCCCCCGGACATACGGTTATATGAGCTGGCCGGCAGCTCACTCATTTAGATTTTTGCTTCTGAGCCGAGAGGCTGCAACAATCAATCAACAACAATCGCTCTTTCCAATCACCTGCTATTAAAGATTTTCTAAAAGAGCTGCAAAGAGGAGATCTCTCTTTGTTGGAAAGATCAAGGCACATTCAGCTGTGTTTCTCCAGCTAAGGCAGAGTGCACAGTTAAGTGCTGCGATTCTCCCCTGGGTGCTTTGGAGTAAAAGAACAAACTTGCCTAAAAGAGCAAGAACAGGCGGTGAGCGTCTTTTAAAACATGCCTTTCCATCGTTGTTTTTCTGGATGCGGTCATTTCCTGTCCTCGTCTGATGGCCACGATCACTGTATCACATGTCTGAGCTGTGAGCATGCTGAGACTGCATTCGTGGATGATTCTTGTCCTCATTGCAAGAGCATGACCATGTCGACATTGCGGTCGTGAATCTCCTTCAATCTCCTAGAGTCCCCTCTGCTGTTACCCAGACCAGTTCCTCTGCACAGCACAGGGCTGAGGTGGTTAACACCCAACTCGGTTCTTCCGAGTGAGGAAGCTATTTGGAATTACCCCGGGTATGTTGGTTGTCCTTCAGGTGCCACTTACATGGAGCCCGGTATCCTGGCTAGCGCTTCCCAGTCTTTCCCCACTGGCTCATGTGGACAATCAGACTCGGCTACATGATTCAGTTCACCAGGTCAGTTTGCCAGGCATCCCCCCAAGGTTCAGCTCAGTTGCAGGCAAAAATGCCCCTGTGCTGGAAGCGGACACAATAGAGCCTGTCCCTCCAGCCGAGATGAAGTCAGGGTTTTACAAGATTGAATCAGCGAGTCTTGAACTGGGCCCTTTCACAAGCTCCCCTTCAAGATACTAGCACAGGAACACATTACCACGTGTGTTTGCCCCCAAGATTGGTTCGCAGGCAAATGATCTGCAGGATGCATACTTCCACATCTCTATTTTGACTCGACGCAGACCATTATTTCACTTTGCTTTCGAGAGTTGTGAGTACAAGCACATGGCCCTCCCCTTTGGGCTGTCCCTGTCTCCCTGCATCTTTACCAAAGTTGCGGAGGCTGCCCTTGCCCCACTAAATGGGACCTATTATGCAAAATTCACTTTACATGGTGTTTGGACATAAATGTGTGTCAGCAGTGTATGTACACAACCACCCTATAATGGTAAAAATCCACCCACTCCTCTTTTTTTAATCCCTATAAATAAGCAGTGCCTCGGAACAAGCCGTTTGCAGAATGTAGATTTTGTGACATCACAAATGCTTAGGCCCCGCCCACAACTGCTGACGGACTCTGCCCTATCAGCATAGACCTCGCTCTGAGTGAGCTGTACACAGTCCGCCATGTTTATCTCCTCGCCAGAGCATTTAACTGCAGCATTCAAGTAAGACATTTATTTTTATTAAAGCAATTAAGTTATTCAATCAAGAGCAGTGAGTGACTTTCTGTTTTTCTTTAGTTGCTTGATATTTATTAACAGCATTTAGAGTTGTTGGAGTTGTTGTTATAAGCAGAGTTTAGATACTAAAGCCGCTTAACGCCACTTCCGTCAAAAATTATATGATAGTGAGCGAATGCTCTCCGTACATAATATACGTTCATCAAATACTTTCGCTTCAAATCCGCTAAATCCCAGCCTCAGCCCATTCAGAAAATGCCCATTCTTTCTCAGTAAAGTCCTCTAAATTCACAGAAACCAATCAGAAGATGTGAATCGAATCATATGATTTCAAGTGAATGACGGTGTGCTTATGGAGCCGGCTTTCAAATGAAGAGCTGCAAGTTATCACATTTTTTCTATCGTTACAGTGGCAACAGAGTTTCCGCTAGAAAAAAAGTGACCGGCAGAGGTTTCGTTTTCCGGACATTTTGATGATATGCCAGTAAAATATTGCCTCTTAATTAGTCAAGTTGAGGAAAACTGGAGGCAGGCTATGTAACTTAAAAAATGACATAATCAGGCCGAATGCAACATGTTTATTAGCCTAACTTTCAAATAGACGGAAACATTTTTTTCTATATGGTTTGTTTCTTCATTCGGATCTATTTGCGATCCATTCCATTCTAAACAAACAACGCAGTTTACATCAGCCATATCACCCTGTACCCTAAGACTGGTTGCCCACTGAAGCTAAGCAGGGCTGAGCCTGGTTAGTACCTGGATGGGAGACCTCCTGAGAAAAGCCAGGTTGCTGCTGGTAGAGGTGTTAGTGAGGCCAGCAGGGGGTGCTCACCCTGTGGTCTGTGTGGGTCCTAATGCCCCAGTATAGTTACGGGGACACTATACTGCCAAAAGAGCACCGTCCTTCGGATGAGACGTTAAACCGAGGTCCTGACTCTCTGTGGTCATTAAAAATCCCAGGATGTCCTTCGAAAAAGAGTAGGGGTGTAACCCCGGCATCCTGGCCAAATTTGCCCCTTGGCCTCTGTCCATCATGGCCTCCTAATCATCCCCGTATACTGATTGGCTTCATCACTGTCTCCTCTCCACCAGTAAGCTGGTGTGTGGTGGGCGTTCTGGCGCAATATGGCTGCCGTCGCATCATCCAAGTGGATGCTGCACATCGGTGGTGGTTGAGGAGATTCCCCCATCTATGTAAAGCGCTTTGAGGTCTCAGATAAAGCGCTATATAAATGTAATGAATTATTATTATTATTATTATTACATGTTTCGCCCTTGTTTCATTATTCATTAAGATAATAATTAATAAATGCGCGCATAATTATCAGTGAACTTGATAAATGTTGCAGATATGTTTTGCTATGCATGCACAAACAAATGCCTTTCAACTTATGTGTGCAAAATTCAGAATAAAATGAATGTGCAGCAATTTGTACAAATAGAGAGTCTAGGTCTACTATACGTGTTGTAGCCATTAAATAAGCTCACTTAGTTTAATATTTGTTAAAATATTATAATGTTATTTTTTAATTTATGTTGATTATGAAAAGTGAACCGCACGAGTAAGATAGGATGCGCGATATCGAGAGACATGGAGCGGGTCAGACATGATTTTGACCACTTAATTAAGTTTTGTTTTGTAGAAAGACTTTTTTGAAGTGAATTTCGTTTTGTATAAATTGTATCTTAATTTTAATAATTTTTTTATCAACCAATTGCCAATATAGCAGACGATAGGCCTAATCATGCAGGCGCCCGCGCGGTCACTTGCATTGCTCGTGAACTGGAGCGCATCTCATCCTAATTTGACGAAAATCAGCGTAGGCCATTTGCAGTATATTAAATCGGTTTTGACCTAATTATTTTGCACTGAAATGAGTCTGACACACGAGTCTGTCGGCTCTGCAGCGTTGCATCACGTGCATCTGCACGCAATATCATAGCCTATGATTTCCGAAAATAGTACTATGTTGTCAACTAGTGATATCATCATCACAAGAACTTTTGAGGAATATGCAACATAATTTAGACAATTGTTTTTTGTCATATGTATTATAATAACTGACAGACATTATCATTTTATTGCAGCTCGCACAGAGCGAGGCTAAACATAGGAGCTCAGCTTCGCGGCTGAGACACGAATAGACTATTAACTTAAAGCTTTTACTCTTAAACACAAAAGGCACGTCCACTATAATAAAAAAAAGAATGTTTATTAAACAAACCAGATCAAGTAATAATATTCAGCAAACCTTCTAGTAGCCTACTTTCTTCAATCTGTCTGTCTCTCTTCTCCAGTGGGTTGGGCTAAACCAAAAGAAGTGAAAACAAGGGGGGTGTTCTGAAGACAGACTGTTACCTGTGAAACAGGGGTGCTCTGAAAACACCCCCATTAGTAATTAGTGCTTTTCACCTGATGAAATGAAGGCGGCAAAACTAATGAGATGAACGCGGCAAAAAATCGACCAATTAGAATTTTGGTCGAGCAAGAGCGTATCGACCAAATAATCGACTGGGAGATTACAGCCCTACAAAGTAGCTGGCTGAAGTTCAGGAAGTAGTGCAGCTGGGCATAAAGCCAATTGAATACAAATGAGGGGAGCAATAGAAGCAAATACTATATGACTAATGACAGACATTTAATAAAGTAATCACTGAATAAATAAATAAAACACTGCATATTCTACCTTGACAATTGTAAATTGTACTATGGTTGCCCAGCATGGCTATACCAGCTCAGTAGGGCTATTGCAAACAGTCTACTACAGAGAAATTTCATGTCGGCACGTTATTTGAGCAGATACAGAGCAAAGCACGTAGCGCAAACACGGACGGAACATTGAGCAGAGAGTAGCGCGCGCGCACACACACACAGAGAACGGAGAGTGCGGCGCGCACATGGAGCGGAAAATACAAAGCGGAATACAAATGTGTCCAAGACTTTTTTGCACAGTAGTGTATATGTCATTATGATCTGAAATATATCTGTTTTTCTCAGTATCATCAGCAGGAAGAGAAAGAGAGCAGCATCTCTAGTATCCAGATGTGTGTCTATGAAGAGTAACATGTCCATGATTCACCCCACTGATCTCTGCAATGAAGCCGTGCCCTTTGACTCTGTGTGAGTATATTCATGTACACTTACATTAATTCATTACTTTTACTTCATTTAATTTAGGAACATTTTTAAACTCAATTTACTTCATTCAAATTCATTTTCATTGGGTCAACACAATTTAGTTGGATTACATATTATATACATTATATACATAATACATTATTATTATTTTGTTGATACTATTTAATTTAATCAATTTACTATTATTTAATTGTCTTAGTGTCCAATATTGTTTCTACTAATGTTTAATTAATTGACTTATATTAGTCTAATTTAAAGATCTAGTATAACTGTAATGCAATTATGACATTTTTAGGAATTGTGTTATGTTTATTACTTAAGAATCAAAAATAAAGAACAAAAACAGAAAGAGCGAAACATGGTAAGAAAAAAAAAGTGTCCTGTTGCATGAAGCTAGCTGAACAAACTATAGTTTGAGTTTCAGAGTAGGTTTAGAGTTGACAAATCCAGATAAATCCAACCTGGTTTAGATCAGTTTCTGCGATCTCACAAAGCTCAGTATAAACATTCTCTGTCAACTCAGGTTTGTCCAGTTTGCGGTTAACTCTGAAGCTTGTTCTGTAGCAATCATTTCCGCACCGAGTCTATTTTTGCTGTGCTGCACGCACTGAATTAAAGGGGACATATTATAAAAATCTGACTTTTTCCGTGTTTAAGTGCTATAATCGGGTCCCCGGTGCATCTACCAACCTAGAAAACGTGAAAAGTGACAACCCAGTAACTTTTTAAGCCTTTCTCTGCAAGCATGTCAAAAAATAAGCCAATCAGATTTCGCTCCTCTTCTGGCGTAGGAAGGGGATCTTATTATAATATTACTACCCCTTAATCTGCACGTTTCCACCCAAGGTGCCGCCATTTGGTTTCCCAAGCGACAACAGTGTAACCAGTTCTAAAGTAATGGCAAAAAATTGGAGCAAAGCAAACAAATTTATCTGTCGTTGCTGCACAGACGAGCACTGAACCCGGCCCCAGATGAGACAAGAGAGCAGTGGATTAATTTTACTTTTAACGAAAATCCCCCAGAAACAGATGAATCAACAACTACACTCCACAACAACTACATAAATGTAACCTCTAACCATTCAGAAATGTCCAGGTGCATCTAAAAGTTGCAACCTCTTCCTGAGTCTCTCTGTAGGGCTGCACTCTGCTACTGGCTATTTATGAGATTTTGGATGAGTGAGATTTGCATTTAAAGGGACACACACAAAAACTGAGCGTTTTTGCTCACACCCAAAAAGAAGCAAATTTGACAAGCTATAATAAATGATATGAGGGGTATTTTGAGCTGAAATTTCACAGACACATTCTGGGGACACCATAGATATTACCATAGACACCATAGATATTAGATATTATTTTTTTGTGATTATGATCTTTTATTTTCAATCAATAAACAGCACATATCATACAGAGAGAGCTTTCTGATGAGAATAGAAATAAATTTAAAATGAAGTAAAATAAAAAACACACACATACGCACAGAACACAACACACTTAACAAACACTGGCAGCAAACTCATATTGACTGTAGAATACTCAAAGAAGCTCTTTAAGGGCAGAGGCTATATTCATCCAGGTGTTTACAGTGGTTGTCTTTGCCTTATTGATCTTTGCAGTTGTACACTCAAGGCAAACCATGAAATTAAATGAGACTATCCAAAATTGCTTCAAGTGTGTATCTGGGGTTATCCACTGCTGTAAAATAGCTTTTTTTGCAGCTGTGAACCCTGTCATCAACACTTTTTTGTCACGTAAAGAAAATTGGTACTTTGAATCATCATTCAATAATAGTAAACAGGGGTCCAAATCCAAATATAGACCTGTAAGATCATGTAACATAACAATCACATACTTCCAGAATAGATGAATCATTGGACGGTCCCAAAACATATGTAGAAATGTACCAGTGGCGTCAGTGTTACAGAAACTGCAGTATGGATTGGGTATAAGTTTCATGCGATATCGCTTGTAAGGTGTGTAGTAGAAACGATGGATAGTCTTAAAATGAATAAGCACATGACTAAGGTTTTTAGAAGTAAGGCCAAAGTTTGACCACACTGTTTCCCAGTCTGGGTGGAATCCTAACCAAGAAAGTTCCAAATCCCATGTTGATAGTATCTTTAAAAGCTTATGAACACTACTGAGTAAAGAGTTATAGATTACTGTGACCGCCCCGCTAGGATCTTTGACAGGATCAATCCAGCTAAACAGAGGGTGGTCAGTCAAAACAGAATTCCACGGCACGACATAAGCTTTCATAGCAGATCGCAACCTCAGGTACAAGAAAAAAGAAGAGCCAGGTAGGCTGTATTCTGCTTGGATATCCTGGAATGTGCGCAAACCAGTCCCGTCAAAAATATTGGAAAAAGTAAAAACCCCTTTAGACGACCACAAAGGGTAAACAAAAGGTTGTTGATCAGATAAGAAGTGAGCATTGTTCCATAAAGGTGAATGCTGAGAGAATTTCTTTGAATGGCCTATTGCTTTTTCAGCACTGTACCATGCAGCTAAAGTGGATGAAATAACATTACCAAATTTATGGTGCGAGTTACGACGTCCTATACCTGTGAAGGGCAGATCTTGAAGTCTATGGGGATGTACAATAGCTGATTCTATGCTACTCCATGGCACTTTACTGTCTTTGTCTGTCAATGTTCGCATAGCTCTAATCTGGATTGCCCAGTAATAAATCTGAAAATTAGGGAGGGCAAGGCCACCTTCTAATTTTGTGCGCTGCAAAACAGAAAAACTTATTCTGGGAATTCCGGGAAATTGCCAGAACGCCTTCTGTGTGAACACAAACATGACCCGGGATTGATGTCGGGACCTAGTAACATTGCCGTGGTCAGTCCCGGCCGTGGTCAGTCCCGGAACACGCACTGTGTGAACAAAAAACGTAAAAATGCCGTGTCGTAATGATGACGTTGAAGCCGGGATTGTTCGCCAGCTAGTGAAATGGTACGTAATGCTCTAGTTTATGATCGAATCAGAGAAAAAAATGCACAAGAGAGAAATCGCAGCTCATAAGCAAACTTAAGACGCTGCTTAGACATTACGTCACGTCGATGTCACATGTTTTTACGGGATTTTTACGGCTTGTGTGTGAATGCACTCTCTGAGTCCGGAAAATCACTGGCAGTGTGAATGAACCAAAATTAAACGAACCCGGGTCACTTTATCTGCGGATTTTCCAGAATCTCTGTGTGAAAGGGGCCATTGACATTCGCATTTGACAGTACTAGATTTCTCAGAGGACTGTTCAGTTTGTTGAAAAACAGTAGAAAATAGTTATTTTTCTATGGCATTTTTGGGAAAGTTGTGTGAGAAAAACACAGACATGGCAGATTCGGACATGATTAAAATCGCAAAGTATATCTGTGAAACACAAATTTCTCTAACATCCCCCTTGAAAACTTGTCCCTTCCGAATAGGGCTAAAGACACATTTACACGTCATGAAAGAAGGATTTTTTTTACCGTTGTGTTAAGGATCCACCAGCTTTGATGGTCAGCTTTTGGAAGTGGTGATAAGCAAACTGAATTGTTGGACAACTTCGAGAGTTGTGAGGGAAACATTTTGAACATTGTAGAGGAATTGCTTTAAGTGCCGTGTAGTCTCTAGACTCTGACGGCAGAAGGTCTGGACTCTATCACAGCTTTTCTTGGCCAAAGACCGCCCGAAAGGACGTCTGACTGACATGTAACGCAACTGATCACAGTTCGTTTTGTTCTGCGTCATGTTTAGGGGCATGACAATATAATATTGAAGTCCCTACAATAATGCCCCTCACGGGCGACTGCCTCACACATAATAAAACATATTCAAAAAACAAACAAAAAAAAACTTCACTGTCGTCGCTCCTTTTATGCTTCCGAAGCTCCTCCGTGAGAGATGCGAGACCGGTGCGTCTCGCAGGTGGCACTCATCAGTAATCACACGCTCTCTCACGGCCCTCTGCCTCATCCTGCCACAATTACATGTAATGCTATTTTTGTCTTCATTTCGAAATATTTTATATGTATCAATATATAGCCATACATGGCCAATGGAGATTTTGCAGTATATTGAAAAATATAAGCACTAGTTTTCCATATATAGAAATATATTATGTAATATATTGCATTATATTTTGTAGTATATTCCCATGTATTTTTGTTCCGTAAGGGGGTAGACTTACAAATACTGCAATATTGGAGGGGAACAGAACCTTGAGGAACTTTATGTCATGAAATCAACTGGCCACAATAGATTTATTATATGTAAAAGAGGTTTATTAAACAAACACTTCCTTATTATTTTGGTTGTGGTATGATTTTAAATAACATATTTAAGTATTAAAGATATTTACATATTTTCTCTATTTTGATAAATGTCTTTTCTGTTTGTTTTAATGTCTTTTCAGTGGTGGGAGAGCTGACCAGATCAGAGATGTGTCCTGTCAGACCAGCTCATCCTCCTCCTGTCAGAAACACATCAGTCATCATGACACAGAAGCAGCCTCACAGCTTGATTCTCACCAGCCAGTGCATGATGATCTTCAGAGAGTCAAAGACCAGCACAAAACCAGCATGAAGAACAGATATGAGAGGGTTTTTGAGGGAATCAAACTACAAGAGAATCAGACCCTCCTGAACAGGATTTACACACAGCTGTACATCATAGAGGGAGAGAGTGAAGGAGTGAATGAAGAACATGAGGTGCTACAGATGGAGAAAAGTTACAAGACACTCCAAGACACTCCAATCCACTGCAATGACATCTTTGATCCTTCACCAGAACCTGGATATGAGGAGATGAGAAGAGAGAATAAAGACAAAATCAAGAATGTTCTTACTAAAGGCATCGCTGGAATTGGAAAAACCGTCTCTGTGCAGAAGTTCATTCTGGACTGGGCCGAGGGAAAAGCCAATCAGGATGTAGATTTCATGTTTGTGCTTCCCTTTAGAGAGCTGAACTTGATTAAAGATCATCAGTACAGTCTTCACAGACTTCTGCTGGACTTTCATCCTGAACTTCAAGATCTGGACTCAGAGATGTATGATGAATGTACAGTTGTGTTGATCTTTGATGGTCTGGATGAAAGCAGATTGACACTGAAGTTTTCAGACAGTGAGAAAGTTTCTGATGTGACTGAGTCTTCATCAGTGGGTGTGCTGATGTCAAACCTCATGAAAGGAGATCTGCTTCCCTCTGCTCTCATCTGGATCACCACCAGACCAGCAGCAGCCAATCAGATCCCCTCTAACTACATCAACCGTGTGACAGAAATTCAGGGATTCAATGACCCTCAGAAGGAGGAATATTTCAGGAAGAGAATCAGTGATGAACATCAAGCCAGCAGAATCATCTCACACATCAGAAGAGCAAGAAGCCTCCACATCATGTGCCACATACCCGTCTTCTGCTGGATCTCAGCCACTGTGCTTCAAAACATCCTGAAACAAGATCTCAGTGCAGAAATTCCTCAAACTCTGACTGAAATGTACATCCACTTCCTCCTCATTCAAACTCATATGAGGAACCAGAAGTATGAAGAGAGAGATCCAGAGAAACTCCTGCAGTCCAACAGAGACGTGATTGTGAAACTTGCTGAACTGGCTTTCAATCAGCTGATGAAGGGCAATGTGATGTTCTATGAGGAGGACCTGATTGAGAGCGGCATAGACGTCACTGACGCCTCAGTGTATTCTGGGATTTGCACTGAGATCTTTAGGGAGGAATCTGTGATTTATCACAGGAAGGTTTACAGCTTTGTACATCTGAGCTTTCAGGAGTTTTTTGCAGCACTGTATGTGTTTTTCTGCTATTTACACAAGAAGAGTGAAGTTATGAAAATGTTCCTCACAGGAAAGTCCAGAACTCAGTGTGGGAATGTTCTTCTGGATGTGTTTTTGAAGGAAGCAATGAATAAAGCCTTGAAGAGTGAAAATGGACACCTGGATCTTTTACTTCGATTCCTTCATGGCGTTTCACTGGAGTCCAACCAGAGACTCTTACAGGATGTGCTGATTCACACAGAGAACAACCCAGAGAGCATCAAGAAAATAATCCAAAACCTCAAACGAGGTCAAAAAAACAATGTCAGTCCTGAAAGATGGATGAATCTGTCACACTGCTTAATTGAGATAAAAGATAGTTCTGTTGTTAAAGAAATGCAGGCATTTTTAAACTCTAAAACAAAAAGAAAAAGTCTTTCTCTTGCACAATGCTCAACATTGGCAAACATGATCCTGATGTCAGAGGAGGCGATGGATGAGTTAGACCTTAATAGGTACAACATCAAATCAAAAGAGGGGAAATGGAGACTGTTACCCGCTGTGAGAAACTGCAGAAAAGCTGTGTAAGTGTGTAGATCTAAGAATATTACAATATGTAATATGTAAACATAATGTGAAATAAGTTGTGATGGAGGTTTGATGAGTATTCTCTGGATTTGTGTTTTTGCAGCAAATCTTGTTTTAATTTTCAACCAAATTAATACTTTTATTTTAATGAAATAGATTTTTACTTTGACTTGATCTAAAATAGATTTTTACTAAAAAAATAACCACCCTTAATGTTACGAACCGCTCTGAGACACGAAGGTTAGATCCAAATGCAGCTTTATTGGCTGGGGCAATCCAGAGGCGTAATCCAATGTACAGGCTAGGGTCATACACAGGCAGGCAGTCAAAACAAACAAACAGGCAGGGACCAGAGGCAAGTGAGTAATCCAGGGACCAGAGGCAAGAGAGTAATCCAGGGAACAGGGCAAGATATCAAAAGAACCAAGAAACAAGAAAACCAGGGAAACGCTCAGAAATGCAGTAAAAAAAAACACTTAACAAGACTTCGCGGTGAGTGAATGAATGAACATGGTATAAATAGACTAAGACTAACAGGATGATGAGACACAGATGAATGCAATCAGTGAATAAGTGATGATGAGTCCGGGCAGTGAGTTATGGGAAATGTAGTTTATGAGGAAGTGATCCTAGTCTATTGTGGAGCGCCCTCTGGTGGCTCTCGAGGGCACTCCAGCTGGTCATCGTTACACTTAAAGAAAAAAACCCCATAGATTTCCCATGTTTTCCACGTTATCACAGATTTCATGTGGGAAATGTTCAAAAAACACGATTCCCATGTGAAAAGTAAGTGATTCACGTGTTTTTTTTGTTTTTTTTTTTTTTTGTATAAAGAAAAATAAACAGTTGTTTACAGTTGTTTAATCGAGGAATTCTTGCAACCTTATGGAATCACTAGCATGCCTTTTAAGCAGAGTTCTCCTTTTTCAGATTAACAGCCTGTAATCTCACTGATCAGCACTGTGGAATAGTGGCTTCTGCTCTACAATCACCAAACTCCCCCCTGAGAGAGCTGGACCTGAGTAACAATGACCTGAAGAAGTCTGGTTCAAGAGTGAAGCTGCTCTGTAAGGGACTGGAGAGTCCAAACTGTCAACTCAACATATTGAGGTTTGGCTTTCACATTGATTCAGTCAATATGTTCATATTCAAGCACAATTACCCTTCTAGAATACATAAGAAGAAGAATTTTATGGCATAACATGTTTATTGTGAAATTAAATGTTAAATGTTCAATTAAATAAAATTAAGTAATTTTTTTTGCACCAAAAGTAGGGTGTTTCTCAAAATCAAGAATGCAAAGAACAGACTTGTGTTCTTGGGGAGAACTCTCTTGCTAGTTGTTCTTGGAAGAATGAACTCACAAGGCGACGAGCACACAGAACGCTGCTGACACTTTGAGACGATGTGTTCTTGCTGGTATTGCGCAATAATACCGCCGCACAGACGCCGTCTGCAGTACCCGATCATAACGAGAATATTGACGATAACAGCCAGGCTTTATCGCCCAAGCCTACCCTCAGCTCAAGGGATTACTCTACAACTGTACACTACAATGTAATGTATATTCATAACAATAAAGCTACGCTTATGGAGATTCTCACTTCCGAAAACGTTTTAGCACATTTTCGATTCGCCATAAATTTTCGTAAAAATGCCAATATTTGAAATCTACACAGTTGATTTCTTGCATCATATGTTCTCAGAAGTGAATTTAGTGATGAAATAGCGTACGGAATTGTAGAAAAAAACGACTTGCTGTATTGACCTGCCTCTCTTTCCTCGAATGCCGAAATGAATGCTGGGATATTTCTGCCGTCAAGTTCACACAAGTTACCAACCTATGCATCCTAGGTAAAATGGGCGTGTCAAGAACACTTCCGGGATTTTTAACCGTTCTTGCCAAAATGCAAACTTGTGTATTGGGACAGTACTTGGGCAGCGACTGATGACGTTTCACAAGTCCACAAGAACACAAGTACAGACAAGAACGCATATTGAGAAACAGCCTTATATTTGCATTATATTAAACCTGTCTAAATCGGTCAGTTTTAGTACCGCAGCTCCTTTAAGACTTGTCAAAAATGTCCACTGTTATGGTTAGCTAATGTCTTTGCATAGGAACAAGTATCAATGCCAATGTCAGCCCTGAAAGATTGATGAATCTGTCATATTTCATGATTGAAATGAAGGATAGCTCTGTTGCTCAAGAAATTCAGGCATTTTAAACTCTAAAACAAACAGAAAAAGTCTTTCTCTTGTACAATGTTCAACATTGGCAAACATAATGCTTATGTCAGAGGAGGTAATGGATAAGTTTTAAGTCTTAAAAACCGCAACATTAAATCAAACAAGGGTAGATGGAGACTAGGGCTGCACGATACTGGAAAAAACTTACATTGCGATATTTTGTTTTTCTGCGATGTATATTGTGATATAAAACAATTTCACCAGATGATTTGAATAGCTCTATTTGAAAAGAATTAATAATTCTAGAATAATTGGGGTGATTATGTAGAGGAGTGAATCTGCATAGAAAATTATAAACAAATTACAAGAATAGATTAACACAATAGAAGAAAGATACAATTGAAATAAGCAGTGCTTTGTTTTTCAGGTAAATCTAAAAGTATTCATGCACATACATTGAATTATCAAATGTCTTCACTGTCTAAATGAAAAATAACTAATAAAATTAATTAATTAATTAATCAATTAATACAGTTTATCTTTTTTTAAAGCTACAAAAGTAATTTTCTTTTTCTCTTTTGTTGTTTAATCACCATTGGTGACACAAACAGCTGTGGGTATATTAGGCTGCTGTCTCTTTAATACAAATGCACGGACCTAATATAACATGCATCCGCTTTCTTTCACAATTGTTTACAACACATAACAGACTGTGTTTACGAGGATACTCGCAGAGACGGACATTTTGACTCAATTTTGCGTGCACATGTCCATTTAAGCTCAAGAGAAGGAGAACTGAATTTGGCATTCATGTGCTGTCTGCACTGCTCTGTGTGTAGATTTGTAATGGAGGTTTGACGAATATTTTCTGCACTGTATTTACTTGAAAACTTATGGAGACACCAGCATGCCTTTTAAGCAGAGCTCTTCTTTTTCAGATTAACAGCCTGTTATATTACTGATCAACACTGTGAAGTTGTGGCTTCAGTTCTACAATCTTCAAACTCCACTCTGAGAGAGCTGGACCTGACTAACAATGACCTGCAGGATGCAGGAGTGAAACTGCTCTGTAAGGGACTGGAGAGTCCAAACTGTCAACTCAACATACTGAGGTTTGTTTCTCACATTGATTCATTCTATATGTAAATGTCCAAGTACAGTTCACTTTCTAGAATGTTTAAGAAGATGAATGTATGAAGTATTTCACATTGACAGTATTGCCTGAAAGTATTGCCTTATTTTTTAAGATATATTTTAATGTGCTACTTCCCAGGGTTTATTTTTATTTTTATTTTTTTAACTAAGATAAGAATCATCTTAAGATTTCCATAATGGTCTAATGTAAGTTTATATGGCATTTGGAGCCTAAATAAAATGGCCATAGTATAACTTTTTTTTTATGTCGTTTGAGATTCATGTTATAATGTTTATAAGTTAGTAAAAAAAAATCATATATTTGCAAAAAATATTATTTATATTATTTTAAACCCTCTGTCTAAAATGATTAGCTAATGTCATTGCATAGGAACAAGTATAAATGCTGCCCACTTTTGGATGCAAAGTTTTTGAAAACTTTTTCCATATGAAATAATGACCATTATTTACAGAAAGATTATGAAATTGTTTACTAACACTTTGCAATATAGTTCCTGTCAGATCCAATATATTTAACTGCTTCAGCGTTCAATAATTGTTCTTTGTGAATTCTCAATTAAACTCTGCCTCATTTAAAACAAACAATCTGCAGTGAAATGCTCCAAACAAACATATAATCCTGTGGTGCGATCCTGGACGTCATGAAAACATGCTACATCTGTCTACTGTCCGCATCAAGTGTGGACCGCGACATTGATTATAACTGGTTTATATTTGTTTTTGACGCAATGTGATACAATACTGTTAACATTTGGGTTTGACAGGGTATCATTTCCAACATCCTCATAATGAGCCATATTAGCACAACATCTGCCAATCTTACCAGACTTCTTAATCTATGTAAAAACTACTTCAAAAGTTGCAGTTAAAGTTAAAGTAGGCGCTGTGTGGAGGCAGTCAGATGCAAATATCTGCAACAGTGTAATATCGCAATGTAGCAGAAATGGAAAAAGAGTAGTTTTGGAGAAATTTTTGAAGTCTAAAGCTCACTTTTTTTTTTTAATGGTACAATGAACTCTTATTTCAAAAGATCAAACACAATGGTGACATTACAATTGCAATTCAATTACACTGTAAGAGTGTTGAACGTACAGTACATTAATATTATAATAACAAACTGAGGTCATACTTTGTGATTTTAAGTTTAACATTATTCTTGTGCATGCACTAACACTGCGTGTTTTGTTTGTCAACAAAAGAGAAACTTTAACTGTCACCCCACATTTTGGCAAGTGGGGCATAAATGACATACCCAAAATAAAAAGGCTGCTGCTCAGAAGTCATTCTGAATAGACACACAACCAACATATATGTAGAAAGCCAACATTTGAGTTTACAGTTCAAGACTCAGAATTACTCAGACTGTTATTAAAATGGAGATATATAAGCTCAAGCATAAAAACTTCTTAATGCGGATTTTAGTCATATAATGTCATTAAAATGTAATATTTAGCATTTTATATTGAGCTATTCGACAAAACTGCTTGGTGTAATGTAAACGCTCTTTATTCATATGATTATACCCCAAATCCCATGAAAATCACACACACACCATATACCATTGTAATTGTGTGTTTATTAGCTTATTGTTTCGTGTGTAGAAATGTTTCTCTGGGTTTGTTCTTCACTGAGCTGCAAAGGAAGAAGTGTACAGGACAGAGTCATGCAAAAGGGCTGGAATATCATCATCTATGATGAGAGTGAGAGAGCGCTAAGATCATAACTGATGCAAACCAGGAAGAGGAGAGACAGAACTTGCAGTGTATGCTGTTTAAGCTCTTCAGATTGCATAATTCAGTGTGAAATAAAAAGAAATTGTATTCTGTATGACAAAATATTTTGCAACGGTAATAATGAATAAATATTTCTCAAAATATGCACACTTTTGTACTAAGAGCTCTAACGGATGCTGTTCAGTGAAGCTATGTGAACACAAATAAACCGGAGCAGATGTTAGTGAATATGAAATAACTTAATTATTCTATTCTAAATATAAAAAATTACAGATTTTGCACTCATATGACATATATTAAGAACCCAGTTTTATCATAAACAGTGGTCCAATATTGAAGCTTGAATCTGATTTTATTTTTTTAATGAAATCAGATTTACAGCCCACTAACAACATTTAAATGTCTTAGTCACAACTTAAAATGTATTGATTTGTTCCTGCATTTTTTCGGTGTTGTATTAACAGTCCTGTATAAGGGGTTCTGCAGGACCCTCTGCATCCCATATCCTTTTTCCCTGCTGCTGTATCACAAATCATAGAAATAAATCTAAAATATTTTGTAAAAAATGAAGCACACTAACATTAACACTTTCTGTTGTTGTAGATTATCTGGCTGCAAGGTGACAGAGGAAGGTTGTGCTGTTCTGGCATCAGCTCTGAGTTCAAACCCTTCACACCTGAGAGAGCTGGATCTGAGCTACAATCACCCAGGAGATTCAGGACTGAAGCTACTCTCTGATACACTCAAACATCTGCACAAACTGAAGTATGTTAAACAGAATACATGTTAAGAATCATACTGTCTGATGTGTATCTTATTATATTTTAATTGCTGCACCTTCCTGCTGTAAAGAACAGAGTGTGAATTGTCAACCAGCTTGTTCTTTTATCTGATGTGGACGGACACCTGCATGCCTTTAACCAAAGTCACATTTTTCAGATTAACAGCCTGTAAACTCACTGCTCAGCACTGTGAAATTGTGGCTTCAGCTCTACAATCACCAAACTCCGTCCTGAGAGAGCTGGACCTGAGTAACAATGACCTGCAGGATTCAGGAGTGAAGCTGCTCTGTGCTGGACTGAATAGTACACAATGTCAACTCAACATACTGAGGTATTTAAGGGGGTATTCAACTCAATTTTGATAAGTACAGTGGGCAGCTCCACTTTTATCATTTTTCTGGTTACAGATGGTACTTTGTGTGGACAAATGTAAATGTGGTCTATTCTGATACAGATGATGATTACATGTTAATGACAAGTATCACAAAAAGTCATTGATGCTTGGGGAGGAAACAGATACTAAAAATAACCAAGAGTATTTACTTTTGAACAGGATAATTTGTCTAAATCAAGTTTTTATTTTGTCTTGGGGAATGCTTGGAAGGCTTTAAGACCAAACAGAATTATCTGCCCACTGCTCTCTCACTCCAGTGAGCTAACTTTGCAAAAGTGATAATCCCCTTTCAACGTTAAAAATCCCCTTTCAGACATTAATTTTAGCAAATCAAAACGTGATTATTATTCATGAGCCCAACAGCCAACCACACATTAGTGTGACAGATGCTATTAGCTACTGACAACATACAATCTACCTTAGACATAACCAAAAAGAGAAGTCGTGTTTGACCAGTGTAAGGTTATGTTTTAACACCTTAAACTGCACCACCTTTTGAACCCAAACTATAAAAATCACATGCCTGCACTCAAACGGTTGTCTTTCCTGAACTGTTTGGAGTATGTGCGTAGTTGTTGTATTTTTTTAAACAAGACAATTGGAGCTCTATTTTTCTATTTTATATATACTTCAAATTAATATATTTGGTTTTTAGAATTAATATAATAAAAAATAGTATAAATGAAACTATTATAAATGATTTTTTTCTTTAAAAAGATTTATTTAAAAACTTTGTCATCAAACAGTGCACTTGAGTTTTAGCTCCATCATAACTAAATTCACACATAACCTATTTACAAAAAAAAAAGTGTTTTAGAGCCTTCAAAAAATATTTTTTATTGCCATACATACATGAAAACCAAGTTGATTGACAGTCATTATCTTTTGTCTCATAACATTCACAAATACTACACTGATGGCTAGTCATTCAGGCAGCAGACAGCATTCAGTCCCCAAAAAACAATCTTTTGTCTCAATACATACAAAGACATTCTGCTGATGGCAGGTGTCACTGCATACCGAATGAGCCATTGATATGATTTTGACATCACTCTCTGTGTCATTCTCCTCCTCACTTCTTCTCTAACACGTCCAGTACAGTTTTACAACATAAACGGTGCTCAGATTGTATAATTTCTTGAAGAACAATGATGGAGGGCAGATCGTTCAGGTGAAAAATGGCGTAAACTATGTAAACCAATAATTTCTCCTCAGGGTTCCCACACTTTTTGAAAGTACTTGAATTTCAGACACATGGATTCAAGGCATGGAAAGTCTGTGAAAACAAACATAGGTCTTTGAAAGGTCTTGAAACTTAAAATAAATTTAGTTTGAGTAGTATGGTGCTATTACAAAAATTGGCCTTTATGTGTTGCAAAAGCGAGAACGGAACAGCCGCTACTGATTGGGAGGAAAGCATAAAACAAAGCGGCATGAGTGGATGGATCTTGATCACTTGCAGGCAGCCCTGCATGATAAATGTGTGAGAAGCATGGTGCTATTTAACTAGCTCAGCGCCAGGGAAGGGCAAATTCAATGACGCTTGGCACAGTATTGATCTACATAAAAATTGGTTATTCAAAGTTCCAACTAATAATGCCTAATAAAGTAGTGTTTATAAGCTCAGCGCTGCTTTGTTTACAGAGGCAACCAGGGAAACCAATATAATTCTGCTGTTCCATAAGCGCCATCTATTGTCAGAGATTGAAATTGAATTTTCTTTCAGCACCACCCGTTTTTGTTCAGACCAATACGAAGATCGGCCCATATTTTCATACAGTGTTTTAAATGTTAACCAGTGGATTGATAAGAAGCTAATGTGCTTTCCAACAGTTTTTTAATTATAAGGTCTCTAGAATATTATATACAATCATATTTTAAAATAATGATTATAATCATTAAATATAGCTGCGAGCAGCGATTGCGGGCCCAAGCCGGTGGCACCGCCACCCTGGTGCCTTTAGTTACACTAAAGCCACCGGGGTGGCGGTGTCACCGGCTTGGGCCCTCCATCGCTGCTTGCAGCTATATTTATGTATGCCAGTTGGTGGCGCTATAACTTTGACTCACAATAGTTACATCCATCTGATCGGCCTCTTACCACGAACACACTGCTGAAGTTTCATCAAGATCAGTTAACGTATGCAGAAGTTATATTACTTCGTGTTTCTCTTTTCTCGCCATTGTTTCCTCGCCACGGCCAAACCGTTCGAGATATCAAAAATCCGTCCGGAATTTAGCATCCTCAATGTCTTGACTTCATGCTGACCGAGTTTGGAGGCGATTGGATGAATTCTCTTGGATGAGTACATTAAATTCCACAGCATGCGTTTTTCAAACAACCCATAATAGCCGACTTCCTGTTGGGCGGAGCTAATAACTTAAAGTGCGGAAGTTGTTCGGCCCGATGAGATCTATATGTGTACCGAGTTTCATATTAATTCATGCAAGCGTGTTTGATATATGGACCAAGTTTTCAGACCGTGTCCAAGGGGGCGCTGTTGAGCCCCCCTGCCACGCCCGGGTACCAGCTTCAGCCCGGCTCTGATGACCGTGGGTTCTGACCTGTGTGGAAAGTTTCAAGAGTTTTTGAGTAAGTTAAGGGCCCCAAAAGCCCCTGAAACCTTGAAAAACAAAGATTAAATGGAATAGACAAATCCCCCCCCACACACACACACACACAGACACACAGAGAGAGAGAGAAAATTCTCCAGAAAATCCACATTCAAACCAAAATATCTGACTTCCTGTGGGTCTGAGGTTATGACTGTAAATTAGAAAGGTGTCCTGCTTGATGAGAACAATACACCCACCAAGTTTTGTGATTCTAGGAAAAACTAAGCCCCCATTTTTGACTAAAGGTGGCGCTACTGAGCCATTCCACCACACCCGTTTCTGAAACTTTGCACATGTCTACTGTATAATAAATGTGATGTGTCTGTCGAGTTTCATGCATTTTCAAGCATGTGAAGAGTCTCAAAAGCATCCAAAAAGAATATTAAAGTTTGATGTGTTGCCACGGCAACAGTATCTAAGATATCAATAATCCTTTCACAGGTCTACATCTGCCGTGTGTCTACATTATACACATAAAGTTTTAAGCAAATCGGGTAAAAATAAGAAAGTGATTTCAAAGCATTTTGAAAGTGACACACTTCCTGTTGCCAGTTGGTGGCGCTATAACTTTGACTCACAAAGGTCACATCCATGTGATCGGCCTCTTACCACGAACACACTGCTGAAGTTTCATCAAGATCAGATAATGTATGCAGAAGTTATAACACACTTCCTGTGTCCCATTATTCGCCATAAATTCGTTTCCTCGCCACGGCCAAACCGTTCGAGATATCAAAAATCTGTTCGCAAGAATTCATCCTCAATGTCTTGACTTCATTCACACCGAGTTTGGCGGCGATCGGATGAATTCCCTAGGAGGAGTATTTCACATTCCATTGTATGCGTTTTCCAAACAACGTATAATAACCGACTTCCTGTTGGGCTTTTGTAAAACTTAGAGCACGAAAGTTGTGCGGCCCGATGAGATCTATATGTACTGAGTTTTATATTATTACATGCAAGCGTGTTTGATATATGGACCAAGATTTCGGACCCCATTCCAGGGGGCGCTGTCGAGCCCCCCTGCCACGCCCCGGTACCAGCTTCAGTCCGGCCCTGATGGCCGCGGGTTCTGACCTGTGTGCAAAGTTTCAAGAGTTTTTGAGCATGTTAAGGGCCCCAAAAGTGGCAAAAAGGCAAAAAAAAAATAATGAAGAAAAAAAAAAAATCCTTACGAAAACAATAGGGCCTCCGCCCTTTCAGGGCTTGGGCCCTAATAATTTTGACATCCGATTTCTTAAAAAAATTGTTTAAAGGATAAATGTGTTTTTTATCAATTTTAAATATTTTTTTTTACTTGTTTTTGTCCAAACTTGTATTTGTGGTCCGATAGAAGGCAGCCATATGATTTCTATGAAATGTGATGAATATGTGCAGTGTCTTGGCCACATGACTGCTCGAATGTGCGTAAGAGATTCAAATATTAATCAGTTTATTCTAAGTGAGTACAAGCAATTCTTAAAAAGTATTCGCGTAAATATATTTGCTTTTTCTTTGGTGATTTGAATTTGTTATCATTGTACGCTCCTGAGTGTGTCATAGAATATGGCGGCGACTACCCAGAATGCAATGTGCAATGACGTAGTTTCCCAAACTCTATTGAAAAAGGCCTTATAAGCCTTAAAATTAATTTTTAAAATCCCTACATATTCAAAAGTATTTGTTAACCACCTCTCCAAGAGTATATTTTAACGCCTAACAATTACCTTATCCATATTACATTTAATTGCAAAATGTTCTCCCTATATTTTAATGTTTTAAAATATATTTTAAATAATATTTAAAACTAAAACCAGTGTGAAATAAATGTTAAAAGCAGGATTGAGAAAGCAACAAACTGCATCTATGGTTTAAACCCAATCTCTTAGCAGTCAGTTTCAGAAGCTTGTCACTCGTTAAGGGCTACCTATAGCAATCCATTGAGCAAAAAGGTGCAACAAAATATCAATATTAACAATAAATAACAAATTGCCCATCTCATGTTAACAAGTTTATAAAAAAGAATAAAGTCTGTGAAATAATTTTCATGATTTTTCCTGCATGCATATGTCGCCAGATTAATAGTGATTAACAGCAAAGTTCATTTTAATACCGTCATGACAGTTTCATATTGTGTCCATGCCCAACCATTCAAGATTTGCTATTTTAATGTCCCCAATCATCTTGTTTTGGTGGTGGCACATTTTCACTTAAGTAGTCATTAAAACTAAGTTGAGCAAAATGTTCTATGTCAATTGCTCCAACAAGATTCGCCGACTGCAGTGAATATATACACTCTTTTTTTTTTTGTTAATATATCATCATTACCTAGAGAGATAATTATACAAAATTCAAAAAGTAGTCAAAACATCTAACAGAACATAAGTTGTTAATTTTAATTAACATTATGTGCTTATTTGCTTTTTTTATTTTTTATTTAACTAAATCTCAATATTCATGTTTATTACAGAAGATACGATACAAAACAACAATCTTCTAGATACAGCCTACAATCTTCACATGTATAATGGATTGTCACCTTATAAACAGTCCTTTGTGTGGTGGAACAAGCAATGCTATATAGAAATATATAGTTAGCATGTTAATTTAATATTTGTTTTATTATTTTATTAGTTCATTAACTAATTATGTTAACTCAACTAATTTAAGAAAAAGAGCTGCAGTTGTTCCATGTCAGATGGGTGGGTTCAAAATAATTACTTCATTAATAATTCGTTACACAAAACTTTATTATATTAAACATTAATCAAAAATGATTCACACATTCACAAAATCCAAACATTCAGTGTAAGAGTAAAAAAATTACATAACATTATTTATTTAGGTCCCACTTTATATTAAGTGGCGTTAAGTACTATGTACTTACATAAAAAAATAAGTACAATGTACTTATTGTGTTCATGTTGTATTGTAAAACACTTTTGCTGCTATTGAGGTGTGATACGGGTAAGGTTGGGGACAGGTGTGGTGGATTGGGTAGGTTTAAGGTGTAAGGGAAGGGTCAACTGTGTAATTACAAATGTAATTACATAAATTAATTACAGCTGTAATTACATGCAGGAATTTTTAAAATGTAAGTACAATGTAAAAACATGTAGTTACACAATAAGTACATTGTATCAAATGATTAATTTCAATGTAAGTACATGTAAGTATAGTACTTAAAGCCACTTAATATAAAGTGGGACCTTTATTTATAAGTTAATTTGACTCACAGCTTATATAGTGTTTTGACTTCGACAACCCAACTGCATTTTTCCACAAACTTGCGACTAGTTAACCTTCTAAAGAAGGCGTAATCGCTTGTTTGTCTGTTTTTTTGTTTATTGAAAGTGTTTTTTATGTCAGCTGAATGTGCGGAACACTTTTCAGAGAAGATAAGGCAACGTTTTTTAGCACAATTCACACCCAGCGGTAATTCAGGAAAAAAATCTCAGAATGCTCCACGTGAAACTTTGGTCTTCCGATCTTTTACCATGGTGTCAATTCTCAATTGATTTTGATTAATATGCACGAGGGAGCGAGAGAGAGCAAGACAGTTTGAAGACGCTGAGAGTGCGCGCGCGCGTGGCCGGGGCTCTCTCTCGGCTCGTTCTTTCAGTAACATGCGCCCTGTCACAAGTGCAGCAATCATCTACATCACTCACCTAGTATCAAATAAGGCTCTGGCGGGACAAAAATTCGCTTTGGTGGCCTTAATATGAACATTTCTGATTGTTTAAATCATCAGCCCTCAGGGGCCTCCTTAAAATGTGGGGCCCCAGGCAATTACCTGCCCTATTGCGACACCTCTGACAGTAGGTCTTTGATACTGTCTAGATTGGCAGTAACAAACTCACCTTTATTGTCTTTATTGTGCTTGATATAAAATAAAAGGTGCTTTAAAAAGTAATTGAAAGTCCTTGAATGTGGTGTCCACAAAAGAGTGGGAACCTAATGTCTCAAGCACCATCAGCCAACCATTCTCAAAATTCTGTGAAAAAGAAAGAGAAGAAATTGCATTTTATTTTGTATATGGTTGCAACAACATTTGGTTCTATTTTTTAAGTGCTATTGTTTAAAAAAAATGCTTGATTGATATTTAAAATGGTGTCATATTGTGAAGAGAGGCTGATGAGATTTATAGCACGTTTCCATGTAAATGAATGTTGTAAATCAAAGTGGACTTGTCTTTTGCATGTGTGTATTTTGGGTTGAGTGTATAAAGGTTAGTTGTCTATGAACATCAGGACTACAAGTGTGCTTAATAAACAAATAGCAATATACACTAGACCAGAAGTACCAGTCCCGTTCCTGTTGATCCACCTCCTGCAGAGATCAGATCCAGCCCTGATTCAACACACCTGTCTGTAATTGGTGCTCCTGAGATCTTAATTAGCTGCTTAAGTTGTGTTTGATCAGTGTTGGAGCTGAACTCTGCAGGAAGGTAGATCTCCAGGAACCGTATTGAGCACCCCTGCACTAAAATACATTTACTTGTATGTGTGTGCACATGTACATGGGTGGGATAAATTCACAGTATGTCCACCACCTAAGTCACTACTACACCACTGTAAATAATGTAAAAATAAAATAAATAAAACTGTGTTCAACTAACAAATAGATTATCACATTATTAGCGTTGTCTTTGAAAAATTGTAATTCTTTTTACAGTGCCGTCATATTGCAATAGCATTAGATTGCTTTATTGGATTTACATTTAAATAGCAATAAATAACAATATAATAATAATAGTAGTTGTTTAGTCATTTTGAATGGTGGAAAAAAATGGATTTCCTTCTTTTTTGTCTTTAGCTGATCACATGTTTGCATATTGATGAGAACATAAAATCTACAATTAAAAATATAAAATAAAAATGAAGCACACTAACATGAACACTTACTGTTGTTGTAGATTATCTTACTGTATGGTGACAGAGGAAGGTTGTGCTGCTCTGGCATCAGCTCTGAGTTCAAACCCTTCACACCTGAGAGAGCTGGATCTGAGCTACAATCACCCAGGAGATTCAGGACTGAAGCTGCTCTCTGATACACTCAAACATCTGGACAAACTCAAGTATGTAGAGCAGTAACAATCATCATGTCTGATGTCGAGATAAGTTTTTTTTGTTTTTTTTTTCTCACACTGCTCAAAAAGCCCAGTTTATATTTATAATAAACAGCCTGTAATTAAACAGTGATGTACATGGCTGACAGTGCTTGAGTTAAAAAAATATATAACTGCATGTGAATTGAAACACAATTTTTTATCAGTAATTTGCATATTGCCATTTAATATGTAAGAGATAATCCTTGACTAGAAGTGCATTACAATATATAAAGGCAAAGCACCACCTGAAACGAAGCAAAGTGCATTAAAGCTGTATAATAGACACCTAGCCATGGATTATCCCGCTTATGCCATTGTCTAGTGTTGCACGATATGCAGTGTTGGGCAGTAGCGTCGCTACAAGTAGTGACGTTACAAGTATTTACAAGTAGTGATACTACTAGTTTAACTCCATTTCTCAGTAGTGTGGTGGTAGCGTCACGGTTTTCTGAATCAAATTGCTTTTCAGTAAAGCTCTTTTTTTTGATCAAGTGTCCACACAAGCTACATTTTCCCAAGAATTTCTAAAGCTCAAGCTCAAATCGGAAATACTACTGCTATCACTGATGCTGGATCAGTAAGTGACGGTGACTTCTTCTTCTTCGTGTTTTACGGCGGTTGGCAACCATAGGGCCATATGATTTCGTTCCTGCTATGCGGAAAACCGAATTTACTGTATAACATGGACTTTGTCAGATCTTGGATGAAAAGTAGGTCAGTAAACTTAAATAAAATCGCGATAAAGACTAGTGTCTGTGAATATTAAGCCGCATAAAGACTATTTAAATAGGAATCATGCATGTTCTGCATGTCTCTGTGAATGAATGGCGCAGACGTGCGCGGTTTCATTTAACACACACACACACACACACACACACACTGAGGCACGCATGACGCTTGCAAAGTTTTCAGCCTTCATTTGAGAAAAACTATCGTCATATCATAAAAACGCATAGCTTTCTCTCACACACAAAATAAAAGGTTGGTTTAACCTTTGAAGAAAGTTTTGCTTAAATCATTACATTTTAAATCATTGGTTATTACAATTTAATTAAACCATTAAAATGGAATCAATTAAAAATGAAGTAAGACCTATAGTCTAAGCTAAGATATAGGGCCAGATTTAGGGCCAGCGCAAACCCTCTTTTGGTGTTAAAAAACTACTATCAGGATGTACTAAAGCAGGGGTGCCCAATAGGTCGATCGCGATCTACAGGTCGATCGCGATCTACCAGTCGATCGCAAAGACAATGCTGGTAGATCGCACATCATTTTAAAATATGCTTTTGTTAAATTTGAATAAAAATCAATATAGCATTGTCCTTCCTTCTCCTTTTAGTTTCTGTCTGACTTGCACTTGACGAATGAATTTTGACTAGGCGTGATTTTTGTTTATTCGGTTGCCATGACAACTAGCCTGCTTCTGCTTTCCAGCTCAAGAGCTTCGGAGAACAGAGCGCGAAATTGTGAAGCTAACAGTATTTGGAATCGGTAGCGTACACAAATGACATTCATTCATTCATAAATTCTTCTAACCATTTGAAAATTATCAAAACACCGGTCCACCATGACTGATGACAATGTGGAGGCCTGTTTGAGACTAGCTATCAGCAGCTTCTGCCCGGATTATACAAAACTGTCTGATTCCAGTCAGTGCAAGTCATCAGAATAAGGCAAAATGCCCTGGCTATTGTAATCTTTTGAGCTGTAGGTATTTTGAGTTTAGTGTTAAAATTGAATATCAACAATGAACATTTATTATTATTTTTCTCCTTAATTACAAGATTACATGCAGTAGTAGCAACAAGCATTTGAAGTGTATTTTTTTATTTTTTTTATTAAACTGTGTTTTTTAGTTGGTAGTTGGTAGATCTCATTGTGTTGATCATTTTAAAAGTAGATCATCAAGCAAAAAAGTGTGGGCACTTCTGTACTAAAGACACACAGTGAAAAATTAGCGCTGAAAGGCGTGGACACAGTTATTTTTGTGGCTGACCTTATTGTATATACATTTGTTGGAATTTCCCTTTCAGATGCAGAATTTATAGGAGGAGAGTATTTAAATGATTCACGCAAGGTGATTTACTAAAGTTTGCGCTCATCAATGTACTGGTGTTTGCACCATTATTTACTGCCGAAAACAAGCATGTCTTAAACCAGATGCTAATTTGTCCTTCGGATGTCCTTCGGATGAGACGTTAAACCGAGGTCCTGACTCTCTGTGGTCACAAAAAAATCCCAGGATGTCTTTCGAAAGAGTAGGGGTGTAACCCCGGCATCCTGGCCAAATTTACCCAGTGGCCTCTGTCTATCATGGCCTCCTAATCATCCCCATATACTGATTGGCTTCATCACTCTGTCTCCTCTCCACCAGTAAGCTGGTGTGTGGTGGGCGTTCTGGCACAATATGGCCATATAAAAATAGCCAAACGAGCTTATTGTCAGGTTTATGTTCTGTTATGTGGACCCTTATTTTGACATTCTCTACATTTCACTTCACTTCCTGTTTAAACACTGTTTAGTTTCGGTTACATTGGTCACTGAATATGTCGTCGGTTTTTTGTGTATGCTGACCACATCGTAACACTTATTTATATAGCAACAAATAAATAAATAGATAGTGATAATACTGCATATCGCGCCACTCAAAATTACAGCAAGGGAAATTCCTTCACTGCGACAGCCCTATTTAAAAAAATAGTCTTCTGAACACAAATGAACATCTTTTTGATGAAATCTGAGAGCTTTCTGACCCTCCATAGACAGTCTGTGTAACTGACAAAACGCTTCAAAACGTTCATAAAGAGATCGTAAAACTAATCCATATGAGTTGAGTGGTTTAGTCCACATTTTCTGAAGAGACTCGATCACTTTATATGATGAACAGATTTAATTTTTCCTATATTCACATATAAACATTCATCAACTCACATCAGTTGTGTGTTAACGGAAGCTCAAGTATGTTTGCTTGACGCGTGTGAGAACCAGTGAGGTTCAGTCGTGTGTTACGCAGCACACTTTAACTTCTGCAAGAGCTTACATCATTACATCAAGTTACATCAAGGGTCAAATCAAATAGAAATGGCACTATATAGTAAAACTTTACAAAAGAATAGTAGAGCAGTAGAGTTTCTCGATGGGTTCTCTGTGTTTACAAACCGTCTGTGTGTGTTTGTGCTCTGATGTCTCCTGAATTTGCAGAGCGTCATGTTTTCATTCGCTAGTCTCTCACCACAGATTACACACTCATTCTCACCTTGTTAGCACACACATTTTCCTCTTCTCCCTTTGCTACGTCCTTTTTTTTAAGCTGCATCTGTCCATTCCCACTCTCACGATACACAGCTAAAAACTCTCGACATTAAGGAAGTTACTTCTCTTTTCATATATAAACTAGGGATGTCATGGTACCAAAATTCTAGTAGTCGGTACCGATACCATTAAAATTTTACGGTTCTCGGTACCAATTTCGGTACCACAGCAAAATCTGTTGGAACTATTTTTCTATTTTATTTAGGCTAACTATTTGTAAAAAAATATTAAATTCAATTCAATGACTTATTATGAAGTAAATTATACATATAAGCACTGAAGGCTACATGCTGTTTAAACGTAAATAGTACTTATAAAAATATCAAGTGAAACATAAGCAACCTTCAAATGCACACATTATTATAATTATTATTAGTTGTAGTATTTTTAATACATGGAGACGTGGCTAAATCTACTGTACAGTAGCCTAATATAATTATTTCTGTCAATTTCTTCAAGTTAAACCGAACTTTTATTTTGACGGGTTGCCGTGAAGACCTTTGAGTTTCTGTGTATGTATGATATGACGATGGTTTTTCTCAAATTAAACGGTAAAATGCTCATGAAGTGACTCTCAGAGTGGCTCTGGAGATGAATTTTTATCATGTCATCATATCGTGAGGCAGCAGAGACTGAAAACAGCGCGAGCGTCACTCGTGCTTCACTGTGTGTGTTTGAGGTAAATGAAACCGCGCGTCTGCGCCATTCATTCAAACAGAGACAAGCAGAACATGCAGGGTTAATATTTAAATAGTCTTTTTGCGGTTTAATATTCACAGACACTATATATATATATTGTGGTATATATCGGCTACAGACAGTGCTCCTAGTAAAAAAGTTAGTCTGGAGCCGCGCGCTTAGATAAACACGGAGCGACTGAAAGCAGCTGCCGAATATACCCGGTACTCGGTAACTTACTACCGGTAACTTACTACAGAAATGCTGGTATCGTCACATTTTAAAAATTTCAGTACCGACTTGGTACCGGTACTTTTGACAACACTAATATAAACTATTATTAAAATATTCAAAATGGAATTATTTATCATGCTCCTAAGAGGAGTTTTAACCCAATATGAAAATCACCTTATTATAATAGATCATCCTTCTGAGTTTTACGATTTATGTTCTCGTTTTCTGTGCTTGGACCCCTAGTAATAATAAGTGTGGCCACAAATGTTAGGTCACAAAATTAGAAACGTGTGTGTGTGTGTGTGTGTGTGTGTGTGCAGGTTTGGCTGTACATGTGAGGGCCAAATGTCCTCACCAATATAGTGAAATAGTAAGATGACATTTTGATGACATAGCGAGGACATTTTACTGGTCCTCACCAGTTAAAAATAATATAAAATGAATTAATCTTAAATCTAGTGTTTCTGTGTTTGGGAGTGAGGCTTAAGTTGGCCTTGGCCATAGAAAATAGCATTAACCTGATATGAAATTAAAGGTCTATGCAATGTCCTCACTAATATAATGGAACATACTGAGTGTGTGTGTTTGTGTGTTTTCTAGTGTGGATCACGGAGGAGAGATCAGGATGTCAGCAGGACCACGCAAATGTAAGTCCACAAACACACAGTTTTAGTTTTTGGTGTTTTGTTATTGGCTTGAGAAAGCTATTAAACTTATTATTATTAGTGGTGCTTGCGAAGCTAGCACGCACACACACACACACACACACACACACACACACACATACAAACACTCTCTAACACTATCTCTGTCACTAGGGTTGCCAACTTATGGAAAGGAAAATAAGGGACAATCGTGTTTTTTTTTATAGGAAAATAAGGGACAGAATAATGGACACTCAAAATATTTGTACTGTACCACACAGTGCATCATTTCAGCATCTGCAGTTAAATATGTGTACAAGAGATGTATAAAGGTTCTCAGACAAACACTTTTGGGTCATTTCGGAAAAATCAACCAAATTTCAGAAACTTTTCCGGCTCATTTTTTATTTTGTTAAAAGAAAATATTCTGAAAAAAGACAAACGTAAATGAAGAAGAAAGCCAAAATATTAGGCTACATGTGATGGATATTTACTGAGTAATTTACAGTTTTGTAAAATGGGTCAAAATGACAATTTTCACCTAAGATTTGGAGTCAGATTACAGGGGGGTTACACTGCAGCATTATTTTACTTTTACACAGAGATTGTTAGGTCTATTGGTTGACTTCAGCCATCTTGGTTTCATTATAGCTATGCCAACGCTGACATTTTAAAAATGGGAAAAAGCACTACTTTTGTTTTTTGCCCAAAGTTTGCATGCCTGCAACTCATATTAAAAATATCTTAATATCCTTTTAGATTCTAATTCTTAACAAACTTTCTTTTGGTTTCTTAATTTTTAAGTCCCAGTATAGGGATGTTAATGTGGCTCCATGAGTAAATTAGTTTACATTTTCAATGGTCGCACATTTTCTGAAGGACAAATACTGTTGAAACTAGAAATGTATCTTTTTTTTTTCTATCTACACAATTTAACATTACTTAGTGCCTTAAATAGTATTTTTCCAAAGTTTGTGTGCCTGTAACTCTAAAAGTAATAAAGATATCTTAATATCCTTCTATATTCTCACTCTTAATAAACTTTTCTTTTGTAATCTTCATTTTAAAGGCCCTTCAATCCCATAGATATAATGTGGCTCCATGTTCAAATTGTTGAATTTTACCCATTTTCAATATATTGCTATACCAACGAATATTACTGTATCATCAACCTCTATTCAAAACAATAAACAAACTTCTTTTTTTTTTCTTTTTTTTTTTGGTCAGGAAGATACATAGATGGCATAAAATTTAAAAGCACAATAATTAAACGTCTTTTTTAAAAAAGCATTTAAACAATGGCACTTAAATTTTTTAACTAGGCCTGAATGTTTTTGCAACCATGTATGAATAAATGAAGAGAACTTAGATGATTAGTATGGGCTGCTTTTGGTACTTGAGATTTTATTGGTTATTTTGTGTTTCAATAACGAGGTCCAAGTAGCCTACGGTACAAGTAACTTTAATGTAAAATGTTTTTCTCTATTTAACATTAACTTACATTATACCATGGTCTGGGTGAATACTCGATTCTGATTGGCTGCAGGGTGTCCGTTAAAAAGTGATAATGTACACCTAGGAAAGGCGTCCCCTCAATTTGCCTGATGACAGTTCTAAATGATTGCGCTGGCTCAAACTCACTGATCAACTGCTGCGGTCGGGTCGCTGTGGCCACGTTGCTTGGCAACGCCTGTATACGGGAGATATTAAATAGTGCGCTCGACTTAAATAAAAACCCTCACGATTTTTACGATATTTTATAGTAACCATGGTATACGCGGGTTAATGCCCTTCGAGGTGTCCATTATCAGGTTTTAATGGACCTCCGCTGCGCGTCGGACGGTTCACGCCTCGCCGTCGTCCATTAAAACCTGATAATGGACACCTCGTCGGGCATTAACCCGCTTATACCATGGTTACTTACGAAAGAAAGAAATAGTTAATCAATTAATAACACTTTAATGTGTTTTAGAGTCAAAATCGTGAGGGTTTTTATTTATTAAGTCGAGCGCACTATTTAATATCTCCCGTATACAGGCGTTGCCAAGCAACGTGGCCACAGCGACCCGACCGCAGCAGTTGATCATAGTGAAAGATTTTTGATAACGTCTCTCCTCAGGTAGACTGCATTGCATTGCATCTCTCTCTCTCTCTCTCTCTCTCTCTCTCTCTCTCTCTCTCTCTCTCTCTCTCTCTCTCTCTCTCTCTCTCACTTACTCACACACAGACACAGACACACACACACACAGACACAGACACAGAGATGCAGGGCCTTAGGAATGACTGATGGTTTGTCTGGATAAGACTCTTATTCCTCGGCTGGGATCGTGTCGGTGTTTAAAATCTGCTCTAGTTGTTGGAAACTCTGTAAGTGTCTAAGAATGTTTCAGTCGTTAATGTGTCTCTGGCTTTAGCGGTAAAAGCATCTGATCAGAACAACATGGGTGTGTTAGCATGAGCTCTGCAAATTAGCACTCCAGTAAAGTCACGTTTATTTATATGGCATTTTACTCAATAGATTGCTTGAAAAGCAGCTTTACAGTATTAAACATGAACAACAGTGTCAGAGCCTCAGATTATCAGAAGCACAACTTCATTTCCTACTATAAAGCGGCTCTCCAGTGTGTTCATGTCTTCCCCCGTGGAGATCTTTCCTCGACAGCATCAACAGATGAAATGAGTCAGAGAAGAGTTCAGTGTGAAAGAAGGCGGAGCCTCAGCGCACGCATCATATTACGTCATCGTCACGCGACCAATCAGCAGAGCTCGTTTTGTGACTTCAGAGTTTTTCTGTTTGTCTGAATATTTTGTTGATTGTCATTGTTGAGATTCATGCGATTCTTGATGTCTGTGTGAGTCTACATGATCCTGTCTAAACTTTTTCTGCATTTTCATTAGTATTGGCATGTGAAATTAACAACTAATATGAACTAGTTTAGTCAGAGATTAGACTCTGGTATCAGTGAATCACTAAATGATGACCATCATCACTAAACACTGACCAACATCTGATCAGTTTCTCTGGTGTGTTTGCCGTAACACACGTGTGTCAGAAACACACAGTTAAAGCAGTCAGAGAGAAACTAATGTTCAAAACTCGAGAGTCAAGAGCAACTAAAGCAAACACTGAACACAACTTTAATATCAACATCAACATCTGAACTGATAATTCTCAATAAGAACTTCAGCATGAAAGAAATAAAGTCTGTAATAAGTGGAGATGCAGAGATCTTGAGAGATCTGTGAGTGTTTAATGTTCGGATGGGGTTTAAAGTGTGTGTGTGTGTGTGTGTGTGTGTGTGTGTGTGTGTGTGTGTGTGTGTGTGTGTGTGTGTGTGTGTGTGTGTGTGTGTGTGTGTGTGTGTGTGTGTGTGTGTGTGTGTGTGTGTGTGTGTGTGTGTGTTGAAGAGTCGAGCCTGTGCTTCAGTTCAGGAGAGAAACACTGATGATATTCTGTATGCTGCTTTATTTCACAGGCACTAAATTATATACACATTCATCTGTGTGTGTGTGTGTGTTTTATTTTACAGTGAATGTGTTTGTTAGTAATAATTCAGAAAATTCCTGTAAAATAAGTGTTTTTCTGTAAAACGTTTAATGAAAACTTGTGCACTTTAGAAAAGTTTTGTGCACTTTATTACAATTTGGATATTTTAACGTAATTTCATGTTTTTTGTTCATCAGTCATTGACAGTTTTTGAACGATTATGTGTTTACGGTGCGTGTGTGAATCAGATCATCATAGAGACGAGTGGCTTTGCTCTTTTGATGTGGACAGACATCCAGTCTATTAGTTTATTCTAATAGCATATATTCTATAATAATATATACTGTTGATATCTACTATAATATAATATATCTATAATATAATTCTAACAGTTTATTAGTTTAACCCTGCTAACGGTCTAGCCACATCCTAGCAACCATTTAGAGCTCCTTAGCAACCGTAACATCACGAATAAGCCATATTTCAGCACCAGAACATAATGCAGACTTGTGAAAATCAAGCACCTAGAACACCCTAGCAACTGCCTAGCAACTGTCTAGCAACCATCTAGCAACCACCCATAACACCATAGCAATCACCTTGAACATCCTAGTAACTGCCTAGCAAACACTTAGAGTAACCTAGCAACCACCTAGCAACTGTCTAGCAACCACCCAGAACACCCTAGCAACCACCAAGAACACTCTAGTTACTGCCTAGCAAACACTTAAAGTAACCTAGCAACTGCCTAGCAACTGTCTAGCAACCACCCAGAACACCCTAGCAACCACCTTGAACACCCTAGTAACTGCCTAGCAACCAGCCAGAACAGCCTAGTAACTGCCTAGCAAACACTTAGAGTAACCTAGCAACTGTCTAGCAACCACCCAGAACACCCTAGCAATCACCCATTACACCATAGCAACCACCTTGAACATCCTAGCAACTGCCTAGTACAGACTTAGTGACCTAGCAATCACCCAGCAACTGCCTAGCAACTGTCTAGCAACCGTCTAGCAACCACCCATAACACCATAGCAACCACCTTGAACATCCTAGTAACTGCCTAGCAAAGACTTAGAGTGACCTAGCAATCACCTAGCAACTCCCTAGCAACTGTCTAGCAACCACCCAGAACACCATAGCAACCACCCATAACACCATAGCAACCACCTTGAACATCCTAGTAACTGCCTAGCAAATCTGTGATCAAGACTGTATTTCTTTTAAAAAAAACTTTCTGGCCAGTCTTTCTCAATAAATCTCTGGATAAGTTTTCAGAACAAAAAAACACACAAAAAAACAGCCGTCTGAAAATACACGTCTGTGAAATTCAGCCATAAAAACATTTCAATTCGTTAAATTTCAAATGTTCAATAAACGTATAAAGAAATCTAATTCACAACTATTTAAAATTCCACATAATATTCAATTTTGTTAGATTACACTCAAATTTACACAATTCAAATTAAAATAATTTAATAAACTCCATATCAAATCAACATCAAGAACTTTTTGATCTGGTTGTAAATGTTGGTGTTGTAATGTGTGTGTTCTTGTGTTCAGATGCCGTTGATCTCACACTGGATCCAAACACAGCACACACTCGTCTCGCTCTGTCTGAGGAGAACAGAAAGGTGACGCGTGTGAGAGAGAGTCAGTCGTATCCTGATCATCCAGAGAGATTTGATTATTGGGAACAGGTTCTGTGTGGAGAGAGTCTGACTGGACGCTGTTACTGGGAGGCTGAATGGAGTGGAGATGGTGCTGAAATATCAGTGTCATATAAAGGAATCAAGAGGAAAGGAGGGAGTGATGAAAGGAGGAGTTTTAGACTGATTCGTGACTGTATGTTTGGACAGAATCAGAAGTCCTGGAGTCTTGAATGCTCTGATCACAGATTCACTGTCCGGCACAATAGTAACTTCACTACTGTTTCTGCTGGTTCAGGATCCTGTAAGAGAATAGGAGTGTGTGTGGACGTGTCGGCCGGCACTCTGTCCTTCTACAGCGTCTCTGACACACACACACTCACACACTTACACACATTCACACACACATTCACTGAACCCCTCTGTGCTGGATTTAGACTTAATAATGTTAACTCGTCAGTGTCTCTGTGTCACATTAAACACACACACACACACACGCACACACACACAGACTGACACACACAACTAACTGACTAACACACACACTGATGGAAACACACACACAACTGACTAACACACACACTGACTGACACACACACACACAACTGACTAACACACACACTGACACACAAACACACAGATTAACACGCATTAAAAACTGTTTTGCTGTTGTTGTTTCTTTTCTCGTGTGTGTTTTCTGTGATCAGTGTATAAACTCACTGTCCTGTTGTGTGTGTGTGTGTGTTGTGTGTGTGTGTGTGTCTGAACGTTTGTTGATGTTGGTTTGAAGATCTTGTTGATCATATTAAGAATATCAGCAGGATGTTTTCTGGGTTTTTGTTGTTTCTTTAAATATATTTGATCATCAGTCGGTTCCAGGAGAGGAAGACGAGCCGCTGAGTTTCTGTTTCATTTGTTTGGTCACTTTTGTTGTCGAGTTATTGTGTTGATCTGAAGTCTGTGAAAGAGAGAGAGAACGACAGAGAGAGAGAGAGAGAGAGAGAGAGAGAGAGAGAGAGAGAGAGAGAGAGAGAGAGAGAGAGAGAATGACAGAGAGAGAGAGAGAGAGAGAACGACAGAGAGAGAGAGAGAGAGTTTGAATGGAAACTGTTGAACATTTATTAAATAAAGTGTATAATAAAGATGACACACACATACACAGAACTCCAGAGAGAATCACAGTTTCAGGATCAGTGACTGACACACACACACACACACACAGCGTCAGGATGAAGATGTTTCTGTCAGTCTAAAGGAAAGAGACACAAATAGAGACACTTGATGCTCAGGCTTCACACACACACACACACACACACACACTTGATGCTCAGGCTTCACACACACACACAGACTGACACACACACACACACACACTTGATGCTCAGGCTTCACACACACACACACACACACACACACACAAACTTGATGCTCAGGCTTGACTGTATTGTCCACATTAATATTGTGTAATATTCCTCAGGATGTATTTTCAGGAGATCATGTGATTTTACTGTATTAGAGTCACAGAATGATCCAGCGTTCAGAAGCTCTGCTGGAGAAACACGTGTTTATGACTGAACTCTAGACTGTGTTAAACCTGTTTGACTCTCGCTGCACATTCATTCCTTTGAAGACTTTAAATATGACTAAATATATATTAATACGTTACAAACTTGATTTGTCTAGTATTTTGTTAAACGAACAGCTCTATCATGAGTGTGTTCTGACTCTGGATCAGTCTCTGTTTGCTCTGGTTTGGTTTCATCAGTGTGTGTTCAGGTCAGTCAGTGTGTGTTCAGGTGTGTGTGTGTGTGTGCAGGAGAGTCAATGATGATCAAACACCGTCTGACTGGATGTTCAGCTGCAAACACACACTGCATCAATCTCTTTATTTTCTGTTTCTCTAATCATTAAACACGTTCTTTGTCAAAATGTTTAATAAATACCAAATGCCAAAATAAATGTTCTTCTGTCTTTAATCCAAGAAATCAAGTAGGAATGTGTAATAATATAATATAATACTATTTTATTAAGTGAATCAGTGGGCATTATTCGACAATAAACATTTCAAACAGAATATTGTCACATGAACTCATTATGATTCATATTTAATTCAGAGTCCAGTTTTCATCTCGGAAATTAATTATTTTGCATTATTCAGTTTCGAGTTAAAAAAAATCTATATTTGCCAATCGTCCAAGTCAAGCACAGTGCATTAGTCTTCAGTTCAGTGGGCTCTTCTAGCAAATGTATTTGATCATTTGAATAATCCAAACAGAAAATGTGCATAATGTGCTACGAGTTCACATGCTGTATATTAAGAGGAGTTATTAAAAACACACAGTAGATGTTGAACTCTTATGTTCATATTGGACCAGACATGGAGTGACAGCCACAAAACCCAATGTCTGTCTTTCCGGACTATAAGTCGCACTTTTTTCCATAGTTTGGCTGGTCCTGCGACTTATAGTCAGGTGCGACTTACAGTATATGTCAAAATTAATTCAGACTGAGATGAACCAGAGGATGTCTAATAAGGCTCAACCAAGAGAAAGCATTACCGTCTATAGCCGCGAGAGGGCGCTCTATGGCGGAGTTGTTCAGAAGCGACACCAAGGATGAAGAAGATGATGTGGAATGAGATCGCGGGAGCTTGGTGAACTTGTTTACTGGTAACTTGTTTACTGGTAACTTGCTTGTTGGACTCGCTGGCTTATGTTAATTTAGCCTATTCAGCCTCCCAGGTATATGTTCTTTATGCTATTGTGTAGCTGAATAACTGTTGATGTGTTGCGTTAACACACCGGACACCTATTCAGCCTGTTGTTCTGTGTAGTTGAATAACTTGCCTTTCCAGATTAAATGTCTGTTCTTGGTCTTGGATTTTGTGAAATAAATTTATAAATAAATGCGACTTATAGTCCAATGCGACTTCTATATGTTTTTTTCCTCTTCATGACGCATTTTTTGACTGATGCGACTTACAGTCCGGTAAATAAAGCAGCAGGATCTGAACACTCAGAGGAGAGAGAACACAAGATGACAGAGAGAGAGAGTTTAGCTCCACTGTTCTCTGGATAATCACACTAACTCGACTCAGCAACTCTGCAGCGTTTGTTAAATCTCTTTAAAGAGATGAACGTGTGTAAAGATCATGTTCAAGCGTAACGTCTCAGCATGAGCTCCTGTATATGGTGTGTGTGTGTGTGTGTGTGTGTGTCGCAGTGGAAACTCAATCATTAAATGGTCTATAAATGTCTCTGAGTGTTGCGGTGAGCAGCATCTCTAACACACACACACACACACACACACACACTCTCTCTCTTCTTCTACTCCACCTCACAGCAGCTGGACTCCTCATACACACACACACACACACACACACGTGTGCTGTTACTGTATTTAGATGTCATTTCTAAACCCTCTTCAGACTAGCAGACCCATCAGAGCAGGACGAGACTCAGTTCAACACCCTGTGAACGACAAACTACAGTATTCTGGCTTTTAGTCCGTGTCTGTTAGTTCTGAAGCCATTCATAAGCTTGTGTTCTCCAAAACATTGACAAAATTATATTTTTGCACATATATTTAAAACTCCTAAAGCCAGAAAGTTGTTATGACTGTGCAACGCACAACTTCCAATTCACTAGACAGAAAGACACAGTTTACCTCTTTTCTTTAAGAAGAAATCAAAATAATATTTATTACACTTGTACAATAACACATAAATATGACAACAGATTGTTTTTTAATGCCATCATGAACACAGATGACACTATAACACTGTTTCTCTGGCACTGAGGGAGAATGTTTGGATGTTATGAACAGAATGAAGCTGTAATAGTGTGTTTCCAGTTTGAGCTTTAAGGAAACTGAAATAACCCTGTCAGGACCACAACTATTTCTCACCAAACCAGAAGATGACAGACGGACAGATGCTAAACGAAAATAAAACACTGGTTTAAAACATGTGCTAAACTATATTACATTAAAGATAGAGAGAAGAGTGAGAAATAAACACTACTGTGAATGGGAGATTTCCACATATTATTCTGGCCTTTTGAGACAAAGAGTTTTCCAGCAGAAGCAACAACAAGAACAACTGAAATAACAGCATGAATGAATCAGTTGAATCGCCTTTACTTTGGTTTCAGCTCAATATTAGAGTTGCAGATTTGTCTGAATGGATCACTGAGGAAAGATCAGCTCAATGATGGAGTCGAGCGTCCAGGCGAGTCTGTTCTGGTTCTCAGCATCTGGTGATGAAGCTCCTGGATTGGGTTTTGGCCACCAGTAATCGCAGCGAATCGCTGGACGTCCGGATGAGTTCTCTTCCACTGACCGGGAAAGACAGAGCAGAGGAGGGTTATTCTGTCCGTTTCAGAGTCAAGAACGTCCATCATCTCATCTGTGAAACCTCAGAAGCTCATAGTGTTTAATCTTATAACGTGAACCTCACCAAACATGCATGTCCACGTTTCTTTTCCTCTCCAAAAATAAAAGATAGACGTAAGAACTTGTGTTTAGCTTGAAGAAAATAATCATTTAGATTTTCTATACTGCAATGCAAACAAATAATTATAATAATATCATAATTGTCTAAATTGGGAAGAAAAAGGAACTTGAGTGTTTACACGTGCTAACATTAGTTGTGCTGCTTTAATGCAGATTTACATTAAAAAATTAACAAACAAACTATTGTAAGAATGTAAGAATAATGTGAAATGACAACAAATACAACGTAACGGTCACCAGATGGAGTGCCCTTGAGAGCCACCAGAGGGCACTCCACATAAAACTATTATCACTCACAAACTACATTTCCCATAACTCACTGCCCGGACTCATTATCACTGATCACATTCACCTGTACTTCATTCACAGATTGCATTCACCTGTGTCTCATCATCCTGTTTGTCTCAGTCTATTTATACCATGTTCATTCATTCACTCACCGCGAAGTCTTGTTTGTGTCATACTGCATTTCTGAGCATTCTCCTAGTTTTTGTGTTTCTTGGTTCTGGGCCCAGTTTTTCAAAAGTAATCCAGTGGGATTTCGGATCACGGATTGGATCAAATCTTGGAAATGGGTTTTTCAAAAGCAAAAGAGGGATTCTGAACTAAGATCAGATCATGTAATCCGATCTTAAATTTGATCTGGATCAAACCTGCCCTTTGGGTTTTTCAGAACTTTGAACTCGGTTTGGGATCTATTTGATCCAAAAAAACAGGATTATCCTGATCCCATCAGAAGGGTGGATTCAGTTGTGATTTTTCGAACCAAATAAAACCAGAGAGGTTTTTTTTTAAGTGAATGATCACAAAATCAATGTTTACTGATGATATATACATTTCTTCATATTTGAAGCATATATGAAGCATGTCACATCTAATGAGATATGGTAAAACAACAAAATCTGCAATTTAACATTATAACAAAATAAGGAAAGTAAAATATTTCTGTTTATTACAGTGTTTCTGTTTCTTAAAATTAAAATAAACAATGGTTATTTGTGGCCGCCGGTATTTTGCCAACTGTTGTTCTTTGCTAAGCCAGTAGGCTACACTGTTGGTTCCATTTAAGGCTCTAGTAAACAGGATTTGGTGATCCTGAAAAGTTCCTATCCGGATCAGATTGATCCAATCCGATGTTGCTTTGAAAAACTGGCTCAAAAGTAAGCTGGATTACGTGATCACGGATCGCAAAAAAAAAAGGATTACTAAATCCGGATCAATTTTATCCGGATTAAACCTTTTGAAAAACCGGGCCCTGGATATCTTGCCCTGTTCCCTGGATTACTCTCTTGCCTCTGGTCCCTTGCTGTTTTGTTTGTTTGTTTGTTTCTTTCTTTGTTTTGACTGCCTGCCTGTGTATGACCCTTGCCTGTACATTGGATTACGCCTCTGGATTGCCCCACAAAATAAAGCTGCATTTGGATCTCCTACTTCGTGTCTCTGAGAAGTTCGTGACATACAACACAAAAGTAATACATCCAGAAACATTATGAAATCAAATTAATAATTTTGGCACGTAATAGTGAGTGTCAAAACATAAAACATTGTTATAACAGTCCTAAAATATGCTTAATTTCTTATCAATGGAAGTTATAAGATAAAATGTATAAAAAACAGAGATAAACAAAAAACTAATTTTATAAGATAAAATTAAAATGTATAAAATTTTATTTTTTAATTTAATACCAAAATAAAAGATCTCCCGTTTCTAAAAGAAAGAGAAACTGGTAGCCCTGCATATGACTGGGTCATATCACTATACATAATATTATAATATAATATAATATTATGAAAACAAATTAATAATTTTGGCACGTAATAGTCAAAGTCAAAATGCAAAACATTATAACATTGTAAAATATGCTTAATTTCTTATCAATGGAAGTTATAATATAAAATTAAAATGTATACAATTTTAATTTTTAAAAGCAAATATATCAAATATTGAATATAATAATAAAATAAGGCAGGGCTACCAGTTTCTCTTTCTTTTGGAAACGGGAGTTTTTTTTTTTTGTTTTTTTTTTTGCATGACTGGGCCATATCACTAAAACAATACAATATAAAATAATACAATATTATATTATACAATACAATATTTTTCAGGTTTTATTCTATTATTTTATTCAATATTCTATATATTTGCTTTTAAATGTCTCATGGGCGCTTTTTTTAATCAGAGGATTAATTATTTCAACCAAACCAGTAAAAATACAGTGAAAAATAATGCAAATGGGAATGTTTTTTAATCAATAAAGAAAATAAGTATTTGATTTTTAATGTAAAATGACACCCTTCAGCAGTGAGTCAGTATGTCAGGTGTTCGTCACTAATGGTCAATGATCACTTCATTAATCGTTTAATTATCTCATTAACTTCACTGACTCACGCTGGTCAACAACACCAGCTTCAGAAGTGAAACAGCAGAGATATATTGTTTATCAGCACTTCTGTTTGTCTGTCTTAATAAACCCACTAGTGTTCACAGTTCAATCAAACATCTGTGGACTTCAGCATTTTCTGTGCAAAACACTGTTTATGTTCAGAGAGAGCAAGAGCAACAAAGGTTTACCTAAATGACCATCAACAAATATGAACATTCATCAGTGTTTTTGATAAGTCTGTGGTTGTAATATGTGGGTTCAAGTCTAACTTTAGACGTTTCCTCCCAAACTGGTGGAGCTGGACTTCAGGAACATTAATGATTAGTTAACTTGAAGTGTGCTATTTTGAAACAACTCATTTTGTACTAAGTATATTCTAGTAGTAATTAAATTGTAGTAAAGCATAACTTTATGTGTATTTAATGCACTTTTGTGTACTTAATTGGAACAACTTTAAGTATACTTACTATACTTTAGTGATTATACATGTTTATAGTGATATGAAAGTGTACTTTATTTGTGTTACAAGTACATTACAAATTCAATATGAGTGTCTTCAAAACATACAAGCAATATACCCAGGTGAAAAAGATTTAAATTGTACTATGTATTAAATGTATTATTTTGAAACAACTTCAAGTATATTAAGTGTATTTCAAGACATGCTAAAGATCAATTTTAAGCTATTTGCACTATATTTTAATATATTAAATTGTGCTAAAATGGATTCACTACAGTTAAGTGTATTTCTTTACAGTTCAAATATATTTGAAGCTTAATTTTAATGTATTTCAATAACATTTAAATAGCATTACAAATGTATTAGCATTACACTAATAGTTTATTATAAAGCTGTTTTATTCAGTATTTAAAATGGTATGTTAGTGAGGTATTCTATCAGGGCTAGTTCATCAAGGTTTTCAGTAAACAGGATGGTGTATCTATCGGTCAGGACACAGGAATAAAGACGAGGAGATGTAATTTCTTCTTTCAACTGTATTGAATTCCAGCAGTACTCATCAGAACATCCCAATATCCAGTATTGTCATTATAGTCTGATAAGAAACAAATAAATCACCATTAGATAATGTCATTTAAGTACTTAAATTACTATGCAACGTAAATAATAAATCCACACACATAATACAAATCAGGATCATCAAATTTAAATCTCTCAATAAACATTACTATGCCCCTTTAAACATAATATACAATAACATAAACGAGGATATTACTCTTTGGAGAAATATAAGGAGCTTCACCTCCTATCTCACTGACCAGTTTACATGAAACTGTATTAAACGGGGTTTACAGAAGGAGAAATGGCGACACCCTCTGGCCAGACTAAGCTACTACACAAACAGCGTCCGCACATGCTCTCATGACTTCTTAACTCAATGTTATATCAGAAAGCTCACATCAGTTAAATTATTATTTCCTACAGTGTTTTACAGCATAAACATTGTTCTATCGCTATAAATCTCACTCATCACGCTGGGCACATGTTAATGTAATTCTACATGCAATGCAATTCTACAATATAGAAACAAACACAACGAAGTGAGTCACTTACTTTTCGTCACGAACTCAACACATGAATATTGGAAGCTGGATCATTCAGAAGAGACTAAAGAAACTACACAACACAGGAACGTAGGCTGAACTGCTTCTGAACTTGAACACGTTTACTATAACCAACACACTACACACATATATACACACTTCCTCCACCGTAACCACCACAGAAGAGTCTTAAAGTGGCAGGCACCCAGAAACGTCAGAGCCTTTTTATACATGGTATATTTAAAAAAAAATTAAATATAAATGTTAAGACATACACAGACTTTGAAATCAAGAAAACTTTAATATAGTATCTTATTGTGTACATTGCAAAATAAATATATAAGTACATTAGACAAGTACAGCATATAATCTCTTGAACAAAATACATAATAACAAAGTAATGAATTATTATTATTATTAAAGATCAGTGAAATGCTATGGCAGAGCTATATTTATACAGTTTTTGTACAACACTTCAGTTATACCTGTATTACTGAAAACTACACTATGAATATTACATCACTAAATAAATAAGCATCACAATGCAATTTTCTGAAAAAAAAAAGAAAGTGAATAATGTGTACAAACGTAGGCCTACAAACGGTTTGGCTGAACCAAAGAAACAGAAGAGATTGAGTGTCACATCTTCATCTTCAAGTGGACGATCACTTCTCTGAGTTCGACTCATTTTCTGCAGCTGAGGGCTTGTGGTTCAGACACTGTAGTGTGTGAAGACTGCTTTATCACAGGATCTGTGAAAGGGAAGAAGAATTTATATACAATTAACCAATGATTAACATTTTTGTATCCATGTTTGAATATGTCCCAGCCAGCAATGACATGTGGGGCCCAGATGAGGGCTTCATGGGCGGCAAATGTGGGCCCCATTATGGGCTTGCACCCGGGATCCACATTGGGGCAAGCCGTGGAAGCCCAGACGTACTGAAAGTGGGACCTGTAAGGGCACTGCATGGGTCTTAATTGGGCAATTCATGTCAGACCCATTTGGGCCCCACATGTCATTGCTGGCTGGGTGGTGACTAGCGTGACTTGAAATGTATTGAGTTACAATTACACTGTAAAAAATAAAATCGTAAAAAAACGGTCAATGACTGTCAGCTGCGGCTGTTTTCTGCAGATGTATTGGACAATGTTTTATAGTTGTTTTAAGACAGACTAATGTCTCCACATTTTAAACAGATTTATCAAAGACTTTAGAAGTTGGCTAAATACCCAGTGCTGAAGTTGCTATAAATCAGTGTGAGCATCATGTTACAGCGGTTAACGTCAGTGTTCCACGTGCAAGTCATATTAGCAAATGCAGACCTATCCACCTAGGGGGAAAACTAAACAGTGAGCTATTTATTTATGCAGACAGCAGCTAAAACTTACAGTAACTTCTGAGGGGAGAATCTTCATCTCTTCGAGTCTGCTTCGACTTGAAAAGCTCGGCTCTGATTGGTCAAACTGAATGTAGATGAACTGAAAAAGTCATGCTGTTACACTGTCAAAAATACGACTGCACAGACAAGTAACGTTAATGTAATACAAATCTTACCTAGAATCATATAAGTTACATTGTACATTTTTTACCCAAAATATTAAAATGATAAATACATAAATATTTATAATATATTGCAGTAGGCCTAAGTGTTTATAAAGTATTTTAAACACACTAAAAACTTAATCATTTTGCTATGTTCTTACACAAAGTACTCATAAAATGTATTTTAAGTAAGAGCAACATAAGTGTTTTCTTTACACTAAAACTTCACTTAAAGTATGCTTGTGTTTAGCACATTTCTTAAAAGTGTAACTAAGCATAAATTTATTACCAATGTACTTATAGTACACTTTTCAGAAATATGTTAAAAGTATGCTTGTTTTTAAATATGTTTTTAGAAAATATACTAAAGTACAATTATTTTAAAGTGTGTTAAAAGTTGTATTGGGCCCGTCACACTGGTTGAGGGTAAAACGTTATCTATCTATCTATCTATCTATCTATCTATCTATCTATCTATCTATCTATCTATCTATCTATCTATCTATCTATCTATCTATCTATCTATCATGGAGGAATAAACATGATCACAGCGCCCTCTGCTGTTGTTGTTAATACACACTGTTTGGTGACGTCACATCATGGCGCGACACTTACTGTCTGTAAACTGCGTGTTTCGGTTCACTCGAGGATATAAGATCAGTCAACGACTCCGCAAACACACATGTTGTGGATCATGTACTGACGTCTCGAATCTGTGTGTGATTCACGACAGACAGAATCAGCGCTTCACAATCACTCTCGACTGCGACGGTAAGAGAAAATAGCGTTATTCATTCTGTCTCAAACCTAGTGAGCATCAACACAGCGGATTCAGTCGCGCTGATGTCCACTAGATAGGCAGCACTCTAGGTTATGAGCAGCTGCATCACTGATAACAACATCCCCCTGTGTGTGTGTGGTGTGAGCAGGAGCAGCGAGTAGTGCAGTGCTGAAGTACACTAGCACACATGATCAGCTGGTGGAGTTGATGTCTACTGAGGTCCCTCAATCTCACAGGGGTAAAGGTGTCGCTGCACACCTGGCGAAGGTCAGACCGCTTTAAACTCCCTCACTTACTCAACTTCTGCTGTTCCCTGTATCTCAATCATCTTCTTCTGTTCCTCTTCAGGCTGCGCTGGATTTCGTTGTTGAAGAAAACATGAAAGCGAGGCGAGGATCTCCTGTTGGTACATTAGGAAATATGTGGATGAAAATCAACATCTGAGATACCAGGCTCATATTGAAGATAAATAAAGGGAGAATTAAACCGAATATAACGGATTCTACCTCTGTGCTTTTTCTTTATGATCATTTTGTATAAGTTTTTACGTTGATACATCAACCATATAAGTGACCAATCTACTGCTTAGCAACAGCCTAGCAACCACCCAGAAAACCCTAGGAACCACTCAGCAACTGCCTGACAATTCCCTAGTTACTATACAAAACACTATACAAACACCTAGCAACCACCTGGAACACACTAGCAGCTGGCAGACAATTATATTATTATTTTTTATTTTATGTACACTATACAAGTCAGACGTTTGGAATAATCAATATTACTGTACAAACAGTAATGTTGTGAAAATATATATTTGTTCTTACAATATATTGCAATTGAAAATCTGTTCAAAATTAAAATGTAAATGTAACGTATTCCTGTGATCAAAGCTGAATTTCAGCATCATTACTCGAGTCTCCAGGGTCACATCATCCTTCTGATACGATGATTTGATCAGTTATTAATAAATGTTTGTATTATTATCAATGTTGAAAACTTGAAAGCTTAATATTTTTGTGGAAATTGTGATACATTATTTTTTCGAGGATTCTTTGATGAATATGTGAAACAGTATTTCTTTTTATTTATTTATTATTATTTACAGAATTATACGTTGTATAATACAGCATACACATATTTCACATACAAAGTTCAAAATGAATCCAGAGCATCATAAGATCATTACAGGTAACATTTATATCAAAGATGCTAAACAGTCAATTCACAACATTAAGCAAAATAAGAAAAAAAAAAATAAAGAAAAAAATAAGACATATCGGAGAGGAGGTATACATGTATAATTAAAGTAAAGAAGAGGAATTACATTTTTTATAGATTACCATAGTTCTGGTTGCTTTGCGGTTTGAGAGTCCTTGCAGTGTTTCAAAGTAAATCTTCATATCAGCCTTAAAATGGTAAATGTTAGGAATCTTTTCAGACCATTTACATTTGTGTATATAAAACTTACCAAGTAATATAATGAGGTTTAACATAAAAACGTAATTCTTGTCTATATCTTTTTTGTCATAATAAAAAAAACATCCCTTTTCTCTATGTGAATTTTGATTCCACTTAACATATTAAATAAATATTCCACATCAATCCAAAAAAAAAAAAAAAAAAATCACATACATACATTCAAAGAAAAGATGCAAAATAGTTTCAGTATCCTGTTTACATAGTTTAGTGCAGTAAAATGCGTAGAGAGCACGTAGCTTAACGTCATCACGCTCAGTCAGTTTGGGGCGTGGCTTGATGTTGACCTGTCTGTCTCAGAAGAGTGAAACTGAAAGTTGTCGATTCAGACAAACAGGCGCCATGTCAGAGAATTCAAGATCAGAAATGGCCTCAAATCTCACGGTAAGTTTGTTAAAACGTTTTATAGCTATTATATCAATAGCATTATCAATAAAAATCTACCTATATAGAGCATCTGCGTGTAAATATGTCGAACTCAAACACGTTAAAGCTAATTGTTAGCTAACTGCTACTTCACGGTGGGGACTGTAATAGCCTACTCATGAAAATGGATAAACGTACACAGATTGTATTTCCGACTGTAACTTGTGTTGTTATCTGAAAACATCAATAAACTAAATAAAACGATGTAACGAGAAACAAGTAAGAGCAAAACACTTTGGCCTGAGAACAAGGCCTTAATCATGTCTTGTAGCCTACGTACATTCACTCTTATTTGTATGTCTAATATGTTAAAAACACGTTTCTTGTCTCGTCACATTAATTTATGAATAACATGGATCATGTAAATTATAGCATATTTTCAATTGCAAATAGCGAAATTCCATTAAAAATGTTGAGTAGTTCACATCACTGTTTCTCAGCTAACAGGAAACATTCTCATAACTCTGGCTAACGTTCTCTCAAGGTTCTCTCAAAGTTATGATCAAACGTTCTTCCTGTAACGTTAATATAACGTTTGTTCAATGTTATCTGGTTCTGCGTTCTGTAAACACTTAATTTATTATGATTTATAAGCTGTTTACCACATTGGAAAAAAAAAGAAATATATATATAGGTATTAGCCTACTATCCTTATGAAGACATTTGGTCCCCAAGTAGGGAAAACTAGAAACACACACACACCCACACACACACACCCACACACGTTTACTTAGCTATCTTAATGGGGTTATTCCATAGACGTAATGGTTTTTATACTGTATATTCTATCCCCTTACACTAACCCTACTCCACAGATCAGACACAACTCTCTGAATTTACATTTAAAACAACAACCTTTAATTAGGCTAGTTTATTTTTATACGTAATTTACAAATGAGGACATCCAAGAACAAGGGAGGTTTTTGGAAATTATGTCAGGATTTTGTCCCCAACATATTGTTAAGTAGACACACACACACACACACACACACACACACACACACACAGGGGTACATAAATATTGAAAATGCAAAACTTTACCACACAATGTGTAATATATTTTGATAGGAGGCTGACTCTGGAAGAAGAACGACAGACACTCGCTTTGCATGTTCACTTATTTTACTGAGTACTTCAACAACTACGAACCACTCACGTACAAAACATTGGGCGTGGCTTAACGTACCCATCACGTAGCACATCTATTACACTCGTTCCCCTTTAGATTTGAAACACTTTCTTTAGAAAAAAATTAAATAAATCACATCTGTGCAACAGGGAAAACACAACAGTTAATTTTCCGCTAACAATATTTCACAACATTACAACAACCTGTTCCTTTAAAGAGCCTACGGGAGGGGAGGGGGGGGAGGGGGGGGGAGGGGAGGGAGGGGAGGGGGGGGGGGGGTGAAATGCTATTTCATGCATACTGAGTTTTTTACACTGTTAAAGAGTTGGATTCCCATGCTAAACATGGACAAAGTTTCAAAAATTAAATTGTACGTTTGAAGGAGTATTTCTGTGCCAAAATTGTCCTTCCGGTTTGTCACAAGTTTCGGAAAGTTTTTTTCGAATATGGGTATGTGTGACGTCAGATGTAACGGAATTTCCTTATATGGGTCCTAAGGGCACTTCTCCGGTAAGATCGAGGGCGCGCGCGCACTCTTAGACCAGAGCAAGAGAGCGAAAGCAGTTCACCATCAAAGTGCCCTGCCCGGCTTTTGGGAAGCCAGTGTCACCAAAGAAGTGTGTTTTTGGTTGCCAGGGCAAGACAACCCAAATAGGCTGTACCGAGTCTCTTTCTTTTATAAATATAATAAAACTAAAGACTTTTTGGAGATATGAAGGATGCAATACTACTCTATAGGTACTCAAGATTAACAGGAGATTGAGTGAAAATTAGCATTTCACCCCCCCTTTAACATCAAAACAATGGCATCAAACCCGTAATAGTAAAATAAATCCAGCCTTTTTGGAGCAGTACGGACTCTCTGTGGGTATCTGCGAACAGCTTTCACTGAGGTTGTTGCCAGGGCCGTCGCTAGTGGGGTGAAAGGTGGTGGTGACAATTATAGCTGCCCGGGGGGCCCTCAAAATCCAGCAGTTATACTATATAGGCCCCTGTTGTATGAATAATTCTGAATAATCCGTCAGTAAAGCCGGTTCCTTGATTAGTAGTAAATCACCATCACCTGCTTTCAGATGGAGCGGCATTTACTACAAAGAGCCGTAGTTAACTGACAAGCTGAGCCATATCGCATTAATTATCGCTGGCGATACGTCCGCGATATTAATGCGATATGGCTCAGCTTGTCAGTTAACTATGGCTCTTTGTAGTAAATGCCGCTCCATCTGAAAGCAGGTGAAGGCGATTTACTGGGCAATTCCGCGCAAAACTGTCACATCCATAACACCAACACAATGCTATGGTATTTAGTTGGCGTTATTATACAATTATAATAATATGACAGTCCCAAATCCCAATCATAGCTTTTAATGTTTTGCGTTGCTGTTTGATCACGTGCGCTGAAGAGAACGAGCACCGGGAAACTGAAGAACTTTTCTAGCAGGTTGTTTAAATCAACGAAACGCACCCTATGTGAGACTAATCAGATATTTATATTACATAAACTTAATATTACGACTTATAATATATGTGCACAAAATGACGTGACTGCACAAGCGAACTTGACTGCGCTGGTCAGAACATGTAACCCCATTTCTGGAAGGGCTATTCCCACAACAATGGCAGAAACACGGCAACTAAACCCATGAATTCACAACGTTTTATTACAATAGTGTTCTCATTATAATGGTATGTAGCCTATATGACAGTCCCAATCATAGTTATTAATGTGCATTGCTGTTTGAGCTGTGCACGCTAAAGATAAAGATGGTCACAGGTACAATTAAGCGCTTTACTTCATAGGTCATTGAAGGGGTCATATAATGGTACATGCACTTTTACTGAGTGTACTGTTGATTGTTCCATGTTGATTGAAGTTGATTGTACTGAAATGTGTGTTGGCAGTGCCTGTACACAACCATCATAAAATGATAAAAATCCATCAAGTGTTTTTTTTAAAATCTTCTTTTATGTTTCCCCCCCAACTCAAATCAAGCTGTTCGATTTTGTGACGTCACAAAATCGACGCCCCTCCCACAATTTTTGATTGACAGTAGCATTTCAACACAGCCCCGCCCTCGCTCGTGAGAGAGCTGTCAATCATAGCCCGCGCCGACCAGCGCGTTCATTGTTGAAACTAGAGATGCATTTTATCCATCCCTTTAACGATCCCTTTAATGTTTCCATGGCGACGCGTCACACGATACACCGCAACCACAATAATACTGTATGACAGATGTGTCGCTTTTATTTCGCTTTTCCTTTTTTATTCAAAATATTCACAAACTTGCTTACCATGTCATAAACAGCCTATCTGATATTCCGATTCTCAAATACGTGTAAGTGAGTGTGTTTGGTCGTTTAAAAACCTTTAAGATGGGCGCCGCAATGTTGTCCTGTCAGTCGGATTTACAGCACGTGAATTCATCAGTTTCTCCCGAAATAAATGCAAGAAAGTGGCCGGTGAACTGAGAAGAATAGAGTAAACTTTATAGTTACTTCAGTGTGTATTTTACAAACTCCAATGCATTGTTTTACTCGTGCTTATGTGTATTTAAATATCTGAAACCTAAAATAAACATTATGAGGTTGAAAACACTGCTTAGTTGTGATATATGACAGCGCTGAATGCGTCCGACTCTGGCTCAGCGCCAGCCAACACGCGAAAGCTGTTTGAATCTGGCAGTTATGCGATGTCACTGAACATTCTAAATGTGGCGCCGTACTCAGGGGCACAGAAATAACAATCCCACACATGAGACCGTACCGCTCAAAAGGTTAATCATGCGGCGCCCGAGTGCATTTGACCGGCATAAAATCGGCATATGTCAGACTGACCGGCCGGTCGCCGGTCATGGCCGATCACGTGAAAATCGGCCAATTCCGGTCACCAGCCGATGCATCTCTAGTTGAAACGTTGGAGCACTGTCTATGAGCAGAATGGCGTCTAAGCGATTGTGGTGTTCTGTTCTTGGGTGTAATAAGGAACACAGCAGTCATGCTGAGGTTCCTAAATCCGAACCGCTGAAGACGCAGTGGCTGAGATTGTTTTCGAAGGGAATATTCCCCACGATCAACGTTGTGATACATCTGATCGAGCACTCGGTGCTCGACTGTTTATGACTGCAGCACATCATGTGCGCAGCCTCAGATTAGCCTTCCCTGTGTTATGGTTGTAGTGAAAGTCTCCGGCCATTAAAAGAGCACGAGTCGCCACAGTCCTGTCTCCGTGTGTATCATTCAGTAAACCTAATGTAGAGACCCACGGTCCGAACCTGGTCAGAGAATAAGATCACAACATGGTGTCAGAAGACGGAGTTACGGAGTAAACAAAGGGCTGTGTGCAAAAAAATAAAAAATAAAGAACGGAAAAGGATTAGCATTCTGCTAACACCGAACAGCTATCAGCGCAAGGATGGAGCAGTTTAAGCCGCCGTCACAGCTGATACTCACCGGCAATATCACTGAGAACTGGCGCAGATGGGAACAACGCTTTCGCCTGTACATGACTGCTTCAGGTGCGTCTGAGAAAGAGGAGGAGGTTAAAGTAGCCATCTTGCTTCATACTATAGGCGAAGAAGCATTAGAAGTGTATAACACACTCCATATTGTTCCATCTGATGACGACAATGAATCGATGGAAAATGTTCTCACGGCATTCAAAGAGTACTGTAGCCCACAGAAGAATGTTGTGTTTGAAAGACATCTGTTCTGGTCCCATGTGATGTCATCAGGAACTGCAGTGGACAGATTTATTACAGAACTGCGTCAGAAAAGTAAAGACTGTGAGTTTGGCCGAAGTGAAGATGATATGCTGAGGGATAAATTAGTGTTCAGCATTAATGATCCTCGTCTGAAAGAAAGACTGCTCCGTGAAAACGGTTTAACCCTTCATAGAGCCATTGACATATGCAGATCAACAGAACTCGCCAAGACACAAATACAGGCAATGCAGATGACCCCTATCACGTGTGATACTCAAGTCGACGCTGTGGAAAAATCGAGGGGGCACAAGCGAACAAGCAGCAGGTTCAACAATGCAAAAAAACAAACAACAAGCTGCCTGAAATGTGGGAGACAGCATGAGCCTCGTCAGTGCCCAGCTTATGGAGTGGTGTGTCACAAGTGTGGGAAAAATAATCACTTCTCCAAAGTATGTCGCACAGTGGGTATGAAACGTGACAACTTTAAGAGTAAGGCAGTAAACAACATAGAGAGTGAAGTGGACTCCTTGTATATCGGCATGATAAACAGGGCTCCAGACTGCGACCAAATGGTCGCATTTTGCGACCAAAATTTGAGAGTGTGCGACTGAATTTTACACCCAGACGCACATGTGCGACCAGTAATTTATTTTTTTATTTTTTCACGTTAAACGTGGAAAGGGCGCGTCAATGAATCTGGAATGTGTGGTAGGCCAATGAGTGTGGGAAGAATAGGGAATGGCCACTGTAACTGGCTAATGTGTGGAGGGGGAGGGTCCTAGAGATAATCGAGCGCGCGTAAACGTCCGTGGGAAGGAGACGGAGACAAATATCAATGTCACGGACTGACACAGTCGGATGATGATGATTCAGAGTCAGAGGTTTGTAAGGTGATAAAGGCCTGAACCCACTATTTTCGGGAAGACTGGCTACGAGAATTCAGCTGGTTGAGGTACTGTAAGGAGATGAACTCCATGAGCTGCGAATGTTGCAGTCGCTACCCCAGAACTGCGGGGAAAACGAAGTTTGCAGACAGTGCAGGCACTTCGCAGTTTAAACACTCAATCTCAGCCTCAAGCATAGAGTATGCCGTGACATGTTAATAAATAAAAACAAAATGAAAGTGGAAAAAAACTGCGCTAGTCAGTACTCATTCTGCTTCACAGACCGTTTAATAGTTCGAACCAATAATAGACAGCGCAGAGCTCCTCTCGCCAGTCGCGGGCCGATCGGGATCACGCGAAACAGTTACATCGTGGAGATCCCGTGAAGAAATCCATTGAGTTCGCGACGGAATTAATAACATTGCTGCGAGATCCAGTGAGAAACATTCAGATTTGACGCAGAATTCTCTGTTATAAACCATATCAGATCAAACAGCGTTGACGTGGAAACCAGGAGAAACATGTGCAATGAGCGAACAAGTTATAGAAGGCTTTAGGTCCACAGGTCAGCAACATTCACCTTGGATTTACTGTAGTAACACTAACTGTAACTATGGTATACTGTGGTTATAACAGTAGCCTACACATTTTTTCCAGCACTTCAAACTATATTATCTTATTTAAATGTTATTTTTAATGTGTTGACCAAAACATTTTTTGTTCATCCTTTAAAGATTGTACCTATTTATAAAACTAAAAGTTTCAAGAAGTAGGAAAACTCACACTTATTTAAAAAAAAAAAAAAAGATAAAGATTAAATTACTATTGTAAACATAGCTGCAGAGGACACTTACTGGCTATTTTCACTCCCTAATATCTATTTTGTCACTCATTTTGCTTTTGAATTAATATTAAGACATTATGAATGATGATAATTAAAGTTAACTTTATCTACAGGTATACACCTCAAATTAAGCTCAGTGCTTGGTCATCCCACAGTGCTACCAAATACTTTCTGTAGAACTTAGTGCCGCTGCCCTCAAATGTTAGTCTGGAGCCTGTGAACTTAAAATAAAACTGCACATTGTAATTTCTGAACGTTAAGGCTATTTATTATCAAAGCATTTGTCAGTAATACAGTTATTTTGGGGGAAAATGTGAATAATTGCATTGCAAGGTGATTTAAGGTGTGCCCCTAAATTTTCTGCTTGCGCTCCTAAAATTTTAAGTCAGGGGCTACAGCGCTCCTAATAAAAAAAGTTAGTCTGGAGCCCTGATAAATAGTAATGATCAAAAGACAGCAAGCCACACAAATGACAGCAAATGGGTCGAAACAGCCAGCAGAGGCGTAGCAATAAAATTTAAACTTGATACAGGCGCAGATGCCAGTGTGCTGCCCATGTCCATTTTCAAGCAACTGCCAGGTCCCATTCAACTACAACCCACAAAGACTGTGTTAATCGCTTTTGGTGGAGCCCGCCTGCCCTCATGTGGTGTTGCTTCCCTGCAGTGTAAAACCTCCAGACACAGTGCCACTGTAAAGTTCCATGTAACAACACAAGCAGACAAAGCGATTCTGGGAGGTGAAGCGTGTGCAAGGTTGGAGCTGGTGAAGAGGGTTGAAGAACTCATAACAAAGCCCCCACAGCCTCCATCCACCAAAGAGGAGCTGATTAAAAGATATGCAGTGGTCTTCACAGGACTGGGTGAGTTTCCTGGAGTACATCACATACATGTTGACTCATCTGTTCCTCCTGTGATTCATGGGTGCAGAAACATACCTCTTTCGATCATGGACACACTGAAACACACGCTGCATGATCTGGAGAAGAGGGAGGTGATAAAGCCTGTCAAAGAGCCGACTGAATGGGTGAACAGTCTCGTTGCTATAAAGAAAAAGAATGGTTCACTAAGGGTGTGTTTGGATCCTTGTAACCTGAATGAAGCTGTCAGACGCCAGCATTTCTCCATCCCTACACCCGAAGATGTGCGCAGCAAACTAGCAGGTAAAACCATCTTCACCATCCTGGACGAAAAGGATGGATACTGGCAAATTAAGCTGGTCATCTTCAAAACTGTGCACCTTTAATACACCGTGGGGCCGATACCGTTTCCTCAGGCTTCCCTTCGGGATAAAGTCAGCCAGCGAGGTGTTCCAGCAGAAGAACTGTGAGACCTTTGGTGACATTCCAGGTGTGCATATTGTCGCTGATGACATGATAATAGCTGCAGCCTCAGAACATGAACACGACAAAATCCTTCATGAAGTGATGGAGAGAGCAATGGCAGCAAATGTGAAGTTTAATAAAGACAAAATACAGTACAAGGTTGACACTGTGAAATATATGGGACACATAATCACCTCAGCAGGACAGAGGGCTGATGATGCCAAGATCAAGGCAATCATTGAAATGCCGCCCCCTGAGGATAAACAAAGCCTCCAACGTCTGTTGGGCATGACCAAGTTCTTGGCGCAGTATGTCCCAAATGAGGCCTCACTGACAGCACCGCTCAGACAGCTGCTTAAGAAGGACACATTGTGGCAGTGGTGTCCACACCACACTGCAGCTTTAGAGGCCCTGAAAGCTGCTCTGACACAGGCACCGGTGTTGAGGTATTACGACCACAGGAAACCACTTACACTACAGGCAGACTCATCAAAGGACGGACTTGGAGCATGTCTGCTACAGGAAGGACAACCTCTCTGCTATGCCTCACGATCGCTCACGGATACTGAAAAGAGGTATGCACAAATAGAGAAGGAGCTGCTGGCCATAGTTTTTGCAGCCAAGAGATTCCACCAGTACGTCTTTGGCAGAGCAGTGACCGTGCAGTCAGATCACAAGCCCCTGGAGGCCATAGTAAGAAAACCGCTGAACAAAGCACCAGCACGACTACAAGGTATGTTGCTGCAACTGCAAAAATATGATTTGAACATAACTTACACTCCAGGCAAGAACATGTATATTGCAGACACTCAGTCATCAGCTACGATGAGCAGAGACGGTGACAACGTGGACGAAAATCCCTGCGATGAGAAAGTTGTGTACGCCATGGAGGCCACAGACTCATTGAGTGAGGAGACGCTCAACCAGTTGAAAACAGCCACCACTGCAGGCAGTGTATTGCAAGCTGTGTGTGAGAAACATCTGAACGGCTGGCCTGCGAGGAGACACGGCCTGGATAAATGTCTTCACAGCTATTGGCCAATGCGACACAACATCAGCATCCAGAACGACATCATCATGGTAGGAGACAAAATTGTCATACCACAAGGCTTCAGGAGAGAGATCTTGGAGAAACTTCATCTGGCTCACCAGGGTGTCCAGCGCACAAAAGCAAGGAAAGTCCTCTATTGGCCAGGCATGTCGCGTGACATAGAGATGACAGTGGAGAAATGTAGGCAGTGCCAACAATTCCAGCCACAACAGCAGAAGGAGCCTCTCATCAACCATGAGGTCCCTGAGCTCCCGTGGATGAAAGTTGGAGCCGACATCTTCCAAATGAACGGTCAGTCTTACTTGTTATTAGTGGACTATTTGACCAAATATCCAGAAGTGCTGAATTAACCTGATTCAACAGCTCTCACAGTAATCCAGAAAATGAAGTCTGTGTTTGCTAGACATGGACTTCCCAGAGAGCTGGTGAGGGATCACGTTCCTTTTGCCAGCTACGAGATGAAGTCATTCACAGCCTCTTGGGACTTCAAGCTCACACACTCAAGCCCCGGTTATCCATAGTCCAACGGACTCGCGGAGCGGACCATAAAGACAGTAAAACATGCTCTGAAGAAAACGATGCATACCGGCACAGACCCACATCTGGTACTGTTGTCACTAAGGAACACACCAGTGACAGGGCTGAGCATGACACCTGCACAGCTGCTGATGGGAAGGGCTCTGCGCAGCACATTTCCATGTTCCAGCGCTTCGCTAAAGCCATCCACTCCACCAGACATACAAAGACAGATTCAAGATCTCCAGACATGCCAGCGCCTATATCATGACCGTGATGCCAGGCCGTTGCCTGCCTTAGATCCGGGTAACACCGAACACATGCAGACACGACGTGTTTGGGAACCAGCCATAGTGACAGGCCAGAGACTGGAGCCACGCTCGTATAACGTGCTGACTCCAGCAGGAAAGACTTTAAGGAGGAATAGGAGACATTTGAGGAAGATACATCCATGTCTGTTTAGAGACTCTGACTCTGATGAAGATACAGATGTAACCCACTCTGAGACACATGAGTCTACTACCCTGCTACCCCAAGATCCACCACCACAGGTCTTGTCTCCTTTGGGTGTGAACAGTTCACCAGAGTATATCACCAGAAGAGGCAGAGTAGTGAGACGCCCTGTCAGGTTCAGAGACTAGTTCGTGGTCTGTGACTGATTGCTTAGTCTGTAAAAAAAAAAAAAAAAAAAAAAAAAAAAAAAAGGAATACAGACATGTGTTGCCAATCTATTGTATTATTGTGGTTGTGGTTAGAGTTAAAGTTAAACCTAAGAAACTTGTTTATCTGATGCGCTCTCATAAAGATTGTAAAGTGATTTGTTAATACTAAGTAAGTGCTAGTCTTCAAGGATATATATATTATTTAGTATTGGACACAGTACTTTCATGTTAATGAAGTTGGTGTGATTAAGTGCATGTTACACATCACGTTCTCGGAAAAGGGGGATGTGATACATCTGATCGAGCACTCGGTGCTCGACTGTTTATGACTGCAGCACATCATGTGCGCAGCCTCAGATTAGCCTTCCCTGTGTTATGGTTGTAGTGAAAGTCTCCGGCCATTAAAAGAGCACGAGTCGCCACAGTCCTGTCTCCGTGTGTATCATTCAGTAAACCTAATGTAGAGACCCACGGTCCGAACCTGGTCAGAGAATAAGATCACAACAAACGTCAATGCTTTCATGTTTGCGCTAGAGATGTTCTGATACCCTTTTTCGGAACTTTTCAGACCCCTTTAGCGACATTTTTTCAAAAAAGCGCCTAGCGACAAATCTAGCGACATTTTGGACAAACCTCAGTAACCTCCAAATGTTGCCAGTTCTGTCCTGCGAACGTGAGTCCTTGCTTTCTCCCCGCCGTCACTTTCTCTTGCTGTGTCTACCCTGTTCAGCGAATGGCTGAGAGGAGCAGCAGCACGTTCATCTGTTGAGCGCACGGCTGCTGACAGCTGGAAATGAGTAGTGTTTTTCCACAGACTTATCACTTATCTGCTTTTCTTTTATTTTGTATTTAAAGAATTTAGATTTGACCATTTTAATTTCCTTTCTACTCTTGAAAGAAAAGATAGGAAATGAGAACAGCTTTATTTGACATTCGGCTATATTATATTATATTATATTATATTATATTATATACAGTATGTGAGCATTAATTTAGAGAGAAAACACATTAGGCAGGCAGAATGCAAGTACGAAGCGATGACGTCATGAATATGCTAATCGACGTATGACGTCATCTAGCGACATTTAGCAACTTTTAGGGAAGGTGTTAGCTAATTTCCTGTGAAAATAGTTGGCAACACTGCAAAGCAGCGCAGTGCTCATACATGCTGCTTTATCAGGAAAGATTAAGAAAGATTTAATGAAAATAACAGAGACATTTTTCTAAAGACAGACATTTTCCTTCAAAGATGCATTCATATAAAAACACCAGCGCCACATTTTGACTTTGAAATGTGCAGTGCTTGTGTTTATTCAAAGCCTTTTGGAAAATCTATTTGTGTTGATGTGATTGTATGGGACCAATGTATGGGAAACACTGAAATATAATTTGACAGCTATCAATTATAGTTTAACCCAGTGGTGCCCAATAGGTCGATCGCGATCTACCAGTCGATCGCAAAGACAATGCTGGTAGATCGCACATAATTTTAAAATATGCTTTTGTTAAATTTGAATAAAAATAAATATAGCATTGTCCTTCCTTCTTTTAGTTTCTGTATAACTTGCACTTGACGAATGATTTTTTACCAGGCGCGATTTTTGTTTATTCGGTTGTCATGACAACTAGCCTGCTTCTGCTTTCCAGCTCAAGAGCTTCTGAGAACAGAGCGCGAAATTGTGAAGCTAACAGTATTCGGAATCGGTAGCGTCAAGGCCGCCTTAATGCACGGGCTTACCTGGGCTGAAGCCCAGGGGCCTCCCAAGTTCAGGGGCCTCCCATGTTCAGGTTCATGATGAGCTGAAAAGGTCATATTGTTTTAACTTGTCAGATTTTGTCGCTGTATGTCGCTAGTCGCTTGTGGACGCTGGTAGTGCTGTCGCTCTAATGTTATTGTTATGGTGCGTTCACACCAAACGCGAAAAGAGCGTCTGGCGCGAGTGATTTCAATGTTAAGTCTATGCAAAGACAAGTTTACGCGCGTCTAGAGCATAGACTGTAAAAAAAGATGGACGACGCCCCTTCGCTCTCTTCCATTGATGAGAACTGAAGCCGCCAGAGTCCCGATATGGCGCTGACATATTGGAACTTGAGTCTGCGCAGTAGCGATCTCGGGACCAGACCTGCGCAGTAGTGAGCAGGAAGTAAAGCCGCGAAATCAACGCTCCGCCCTCACTCTCGCAGAATGCACTCAGGGAGAGTGGATTCTGCACACTTTTTAAAAAATTGATTGCAGTACGACAAGAGGCTTGTTAAAATAAAGTAAATACAATCTCCTCAGTCCTTCGAAGATCCTGAAAAAAATGTCCGTTGGTGCTTCAGTGACTACTTCGCTCAGAGAACCTGTCAATCACAGCTGTCAATCATGACGTTACACCACCGCATCACGTAACTAACTAAAAAATAACTTATTTTTGAAACAGACACTTGAACTTGCATCAGCGTGATAAAAACGACAGCAAATGAAAGAAACCACCTTTAGAAAAAAGATATTTGAAGTGTAATTTAATTGTTTAGTTGGTCTCGCGTCCCGTTGAATAACACGGGGAGGCGGGGCTTATGACCTATACTAGGACCAGTCACTGGGGGGCGATCGAGACGTTTTGGCTTCACTTTTCAGGGCTTGTGCGGCACGCTTGGTCTAGAGGTCCCGCGGCGCGAATGAGGCGTTACGGTTCGTGTCCGCTCAGTGCCACTAACGTCTCCGCTTTGGGGTGTCTGTTGCGAGTGTGTTTAATCGACGTTTTTTTCAACACACGGACAGTAGCCTATAATCATCAGCGATGCACGCGATTACATTTAGAAATAGACAAGCTTTGTTTCCAAATGCACCAAGCAATGATCCTTTCAATTTTATAAACTTTTAAAAACCCAGCCAATATAATCACAATGAACACATCCAAAATAAAATCTTTAACATGTAGGCTATATAACAACTGCAAAGCATCTCATTTGTAAACAAAATGATTTACGCACTAAATCCAGAATAAACTCACTGAGACTGTCGAGTTTCTTTTCCGTGCATCATTTTATTATATCCATGTTTGTGGTTAGTTACTGTCAAATCATATAAAACAGTGAAATCGCCCTTGAACTCTTCTGTCTCTCCTGCACTCGAGACGGTGACGGGAGCTGATCTCCACTTAAAGGCTTCTTTCCTATTGGTTGTCGCTCGCGAAAATCGCTTCTCATTTGCATAAAGTTGAAATTTAGTTGCTGTGTGTGGTTGTTAAATAAAGTGTCTTGTGTTTATGTGCTCAGTGATATGTTAATAACAATATTAAAATTGAAAACAATATTAAAAAAAAAACTCACTGTTGTAGGTCTCGAAAGAAACTAATGCATTATGTGATGTAGATTACCTAGATATTACACTTTTTTAAAATGAGACTCTATAAATCGAGGGGATGGGGGGCCTACAAAACCTCTCAGCCCCGGGGCCTAACATTAGGTTAAGGCGGCTCTGGGTAGCGTACACAAATGCCATTCATTCATTCATAAATTCCAACCATTTGAAAATAAACTGTTTGAAAATGATCAAAACACCGGTCCACCATGACTGATGACAAGTGGAGGCCTGTTTGAGACTAGCTATCAGCAGCTTCTGCCCGGATTATATAAAACTGTTTGATTCCAGTCAGTGCAAGTCATCAGAATAAGGCAAAATGTTGTAGGTATTTTGAGTTTAGTGTTAAAATTGAATATCAACAATAAACTTTTATTATTATTTTTCTCCTTAATTACAAGATTACATGCCGTACTACTACTGTAGTAGCAACAAGCATTTGAAGTGTTTTTTTTTTTTGTTTTTTTTATTAAACTGTGTTTTTTAGTTGGTAGTTGGTAGATCTCATTGTGTTGATCATTTTATAAGTAGATCATCAAGCAAAAAAGTGTGGACACCCCTGGTTTAACCTATCCATCTTCACTGTCACGCTTAGTAACACATACAGCTGTGCCAAAGCCACTTGATGACAAGCCTGCAACCTTTAGCCAAAAAAGCATAACAGCTAATGCTAACGGCATCATGTGATCCAAGTTAGCCATTACGCTTTTTCCAGTGGTAAGAGATGCAGACCCTGTCATCTCCCTAATATAAGACCATCTCTGGCTGTGCCATCACCACTGTGTAACAGTGAAAAGAGACTATGAGATCAATATCCCGTCTAAAGTATTGTGGCCATGGATAAAAAAAATAGGAAAATAATTTGAGTGACGTCAACTCCCCTCTTCGATTGATTGGCTAGAGGAGGAGCTGTCAAGCTAGAACTAGTGGACCAATGGTGACGCTTAAGCCCGCCCTAATTTACATGAAACGCGAACTGCAACATTGGAAAAGCAAGCGCAGAAAATGGAAAGAAGAGCTAAGAGAAAAACAAGCACAAGCGTACAAAAAAATAAAATATGAGCAGAAAATGCAAGAGAGCACAAAGTACAGAGTAATAAAATCCAAAAAAAATTTTTTAAGAAAACATGAACATAAGTTTAAGTTTTGTGCAAAATAATTCAATGTGTTTAAAGTGTGTTATCCATGCTTGTTATTTTTTTATTCACACTTATATTTTTAACCCGTGACCACGTTGTTTGCTTTTCTGATCATTTTGCATTTTTTGCAATACTGAAAAACCGCAATACTGTGGCCGCAATACTTTAGATGGGATTTTGATCCCATAAGAGACTCCTCTCAAACAGTGTCGCGCTGCGTCCTGAACATTGTGAAAGCGGCATACACCGGTATATTAAAAATAACAAAAATAAAAACCAGTATTCGGTATGAACCGGTATACCACCCAGCATCTAGTAAAACCCAAGAGATTCATTTTAATTAATTGTCAAAATTCAATGTATTATTCTTGTTTTTTCTTGCCACATACAGGCCTGTAATCAAATCTGTCATCTAGGAAGAAGAGAAACAGAAACCTGCCTGTAAAATGAGTGTGTATGAGGAGAAAGAGGAGGAAGCGTCTGTTCACACTCACAGAGCAGCATCTCCAGGATTCAGCTATGTGTCCATGAAGAGTAACCACTCAATGTATCATCCCCCTGATTTCAGTGATGGACCATCTCCAGGATTCAGCTGTGTGTCTATGAAGAGTAACCACTCAATGTATCATCTGCCCCCTGATCTCAGTGATGGACCATCTCCAGGATTCAGCCATGTGTCTATGAAGAGTAACCACTCAATGTATCATCCCCCTGATCTCAGTGATGGACCAATTCCAGGATTCAGCTGTGTGTCTATGAAGAGTAACCACTCAATGTATCATCCCCCTGATCTCAGTGATGGACCATCTCCAGGATTCAGCTGTGTGTCTATGAAGAGTAACCACTCAATGTATCATCCCCCTGATCTCAGTGATGGACCATCTCCAGGATTCAGCTGTGTGTCCATGAAGAGTAACCACTCCATGTATCATCCCCCTGATCTCAGTGATGGACCATCTCCAGGATTCAGCTGTGTGTCCATGAAGAGTAACCACTCCATGTATCATCCCCCTGATCTCAGTGATGGACCATCTCCAGGATTCAGCTGTGTGTCTATGAAGAGTAACCACTCCATGTATCATCCCCCTGATCTCAGTGATGGACCATCTCCAGGATTCAGCTGTGTGTCCATGAAGAGTAACCACTCCATGTATCATCCCCCTGATCTCAGTGATGGACCATCTCCAGGATTCAGCTGTGTGTCCATGAAGAGTAACCACTCCATGTATCATCCCCCTGATCTCAGTGATGGACCATCTCCAGGATTCAGCTGTGTGTCCATGAAGAGTAACCACTCCATGTATCATCCCCCTGATCTCAGTGATGGACCATCTCCAGGATTCAGCTGTGTGTCCATGAAGAGTAACCACTCCATGTATCATCCCCCTGATCTCAGTGATGGACCATCTCCAGGATTCAGCTGTGTGTCCATGAAGAGTAACCACTCAATGTATCATCTGCCCCCTGATCTCAGTGATGGACCATCTCCAGGATTCAGCTGTGTGTCCATGAAGAGTAACCACTCCATGTATCATCCCCCTGATCTCAGTGATGGACCATCTCCAGGATTCAGCTGTGTGTCCATGAAGAGTAACCACTCCATGTATCATCCCCCTGATCTCAGTGATGGACCATCTCCAGGATTCAGCTGTGTGTCCATGAAGAGTAACCACTCAATGTATCATCCCCCTGATCTCAGTGATGGACCATCTCCAGGATTCAGCTGTGTGTCTATGAAGAGTAACCACTCAATGTATCATCCCCCTATGTTCAATGATGGACCCCCTGACTCTGTGTGAGTATCATTCATATCTGTTAGAGCTGCACGATTCTGAATAAACAACTGAAAAAACAAAACATGTAATTTACTAGAGGTTCTGACAAAATGTTAATTGCTGCACTGCAGTCTATTAAAAAAAATCGATTTTGGGGGGGTTTGAAGTGAAATTATTTAACAAGATAAATCACTCACTCCCTTGGACTTGGTATGGTGACAAATTTCTGAGTAAAAAGCTTTTCTAATATGAAAAACTGTAGAGCGGGGCTTGGCCTTATCCACTGATAAAAATTCAGCCAATAACCAGGTTATTTTTTGTGAATGGAAACAGGGTATTGGGATCTGAAGAGATGAAAATCCTGTTTTGCTCCTGTTTTCTCTATATTTGCTGTGCATCTGTGTGGGTTTTATATAACAGGTTATAGACTTGGTCAGTAGACGCCATATTGAATGTTACGTGGATAAAAACGAGGTGGTGAGGGACAAACCTACAGCCTTTACAATGGCATTCAGTGTGTATAAAGATCAAAGATCAAAATAGGTCAAAACAATTTTTTAATGGAGTTTTTGTCTACAAATTGTTTTGGAAAGATGTTTTGTCTGTGGAACAATTGTACAATCCATCGAAAACTCCTATTCATATACAGCCTCGTTTTCATTTGTATCAAAAGATAAATATGATGTTAGCATTATTAATGTATTTATAGTTAACACATAACATTATTTACAAACTTCTCAAGCTTTTTGAAGACGTGTTAACAGTTACTAATTGCAAGCAATAGGACAAATAAATACAATAGATCATTGACTACAGATATAAGTAATCAAATGTAAAAAAATAAAATGTATATTCTATAGGTCTATTGTGTGAATTAAATATGCATTGATTCTTATTAAAGCTACCAAGTTATTCGGTCAAGAGCAGTAGCCATGTTTCCATTACCATTCAAATTGCGCAAATTGAAATTACGGGCAATGGAAACACGTCAATTTTGCTAAAACTCCCATATATCACAAACATGTTTTTACGCTCGCATGAGGTGGTTTTTAAGGCAATTCAAAAAAGGAATATTTCGCAAAACTGCAATGGAAACAGTCTTTTCACATTTACAAGTCACCTAATGTAATGCCATCATTTCGCAATAGTTTTTTATCAACATTTAGAAAATAAAGTATGTATTTAGTACGCAAATTTAGTATGGAAACATGGCTAGTAAGTGTTTTTCTCTTTTCTATCTTTCGTCGTTTGATTTAATGACAGACAGCGCCAGGGTTATTAGGCTGCTGTCACTTTAAGACCTGATGGACAGATCTGAGATGACACCATATATTTCCCCAACTGTTTACTTTCACCTAAGACATAACCGACTGTGTTTACATTAACAGAACAGTGATGGGCATTTTTGACACATTTTTGTGTATATTTGATCATGTAGAAGCACAATAAGACGCTTGTGCTTCAGTTATCTTTTGCGTCTTATTGTGCTTGAAGAATTTAACATTGCTTGAATGTTTAAACTGCCCATACTTAAAAATACATGCAAATATAGATTTTTTGTAACAATGCAGTACTGACACAATCGGGCCAGTGAGATTTCCATCTACTGTCCCGAGTTCTCAGGAAGAAACAAATGCAAAGCAATTGAAGAATTAGTGGTAAAATTTGTCCTCAACATTACAACTACAACCTTTTGTTTATAGCTCTTAAATTGCATTAATAGCAAATAGGCCAATGTGGTATGTTTTTCTGCTTTCAGAAATTATCTGTAATACATCTCTGTTTTTCTCAGTATCATCAGCAGGAAGAGAAAGAAAGCAGCCTCTCCAGTATCCAGATGTGTGTCTATGAAGAGTAACAGATCCATGATTCACCCCACTGATCTCTGTAATGAAACCTTGCCCTTTGACCCTGTGTGAGTATATTCATGTACCCTTAAAAATTAATTAATTTCCCTTAATTTAATTTAGGAACGTTTTTAAACTTGATTTAATTTACTTTATTCAAATGAAGTCATTTATGATATAGTCAGTATATCTGACTATATCAATACATGATGTGAATCAAAGAAATATGCCTAATAATCAGCCTATAGGTTCACAAAGAGCTCAAATAAATACACATAAGCATTATATATGAATAATTTAAAAGGAAAGTTTAATAAGATCACATCCCGCCGAAACGGGCGTGGTCTAGGCCTATAAATACCGCTCACAGGCAGCTATTATCTGGTTTTTCATCATCGAAGCAACCAGAGCGTGTGCATGCATGGCAAGATACGCAGTACTCGTTCCCTCTACTAGAGAGAATGTCTCGGTTACGTATGTAACCCTCGTTCCCTGAGTAGGGAACGGAGACGTTATGTTGGATGACGACGAATGGGGTTTCGCTTAGAAATCCTATCATCTTCGAGTATATAAAACGAGCCAATGGCAAAGAAATGCCATGGGTCTGCGGAATTTGCATAGCGTAACTCTGCCCCACCCTGGGAGTATATAAGGAAGTACGCTGGCAACATGCAGATATGTCTTCGCTGAGGAGCCAAGACTGAACTCAGGCGTTCCAGCGGTACAGCGGAAGTGGCAGGGAGACGTCCCTACTCAGGGAACGAGGGTTACATACGTAACCGAGACGTTCCCTTTCGTTGTCACTCCGAGTTACGTCGGATGACGACGAATGGGGTTCCCAGTGTAATCACGCCACCTCTCGACTGTCTTCCAGTGCCCTGCGTAAGTCTGAGCTCCCTGTCGTGAGACTAGCACGGACGAAGGAGTCCTACTTAACACAGGAATACCAAGGTACACTGGGAAGCATATCCAGTGGAAATATGCAATCATGCCCAACCCGAAGGGGGGGACTTGGAATACACATATGACCCCGAAGGGCTGCATACGGAATAACACTGGGCTGTCCAGCCGCAGGTGGAATATTTGAACCCCAGGGGTGGCAAGGTGGCTTGCCAAGGGAAAGACACATGCTCAAAGAGGCTTACAGTGGAAATACACATGTGGGGGTTGCCCGGAGGGGAACCATGCACATGGAGGCACCTAGCCAAGCGCGAAAGCTGCCGGTGGCATAACTCTGGCGTTGTGCTGGAGGAGACTCAGGGCTTATTAGGCTCACCTGAGGAAAATATCACACGTATCCCGTCCGTGGAGAGGAATGGCGAGCAAGCGAAGACACCTGAGCAGAATCTAGTACCGGCTAGTTGAGGCGAGTACATGAGAAGAAACTGGCTCCACTCGGAGATTATAGAATCTCGCGAATGTGTTAGGTGTCGCCCAGCCTGCAGCTCTGCAGATGTCTGTTAGCGAGGCGCCATGCGCTAGAGCCCAAGAGGATGCCACACTCCGGGTGGAGTGGGCCGTCACACCAAGGGGACATGGTCGACCTTGCTGCTGGTATGCCAAAGCAATGGCGTCCACTATCCAGTGAGACAACCTTTGCTTGGAGAGAGCCTTTCCCTTCAGCTTCCCACCATGACAGACAAAGAGCTGGTCTGAGGTCCTGAAACACTGCGTTCTGTCTACGTAAGCACGGAGTGCGCGTACTGGACAGAGCAGTGCCAAGGCTGGGTTTGCCTCCTCCAAAGGCAGCGCTTGCAGGTTCACAACCTGGTCTCGAAAGGGTGTGGTGGGAACCTTGGGCACATATCCGGGCCGGGGTCTAAGGATCATGTGAGAGTTAGCCGGTCCGAATTCCAGGCACGCTTCGTCAACCGAAAATGCCTGCAGGTCCCCTACCCTCTTGATGGAGGCCAATGCAACCAGGAGCGCTGTCTTCATTGACAGGAACTTAAGCTCCACTGATTGCAGAGGCTCAAAGGGAGCACTGTGCAGTAAAACCACTGAGAGGTCCCAAGAGGGTACGAGGGGAGGACGAGGAGGATTCAGTCTCCTGGCTCTCCTCAGGAACCTGACGATCAGGTCGTGCTTACCTAAGGACTTACCATCAACTGCGTCGTGATGTGCGGCAATGGCGGCAACATACACTTTCAGGGTGGAGGGAGACAGCCTCCGCTCCAACCCTTCTTGCAGGAAGGAAAGCACGACACTGATGGGGCATTTCGTGGGTTCTAGATTTTTAGAAGAACACCAGTTGACGAAGAGGTTCCACTTCAACGCATAGGCATGTCTCGTGGACAATGCTCTAGCGGAAGTGATGGTACTAGTTCTGAGAACCAGGTGCGGTTGGGCCAATACGGGGCAACCAAAATTACCTGCTCCTCGTCCTCCCTGATCTTGCGCAAGGTCTGCGCAAGAAGGCTCACTTGCGGAGGCCCCGCGGCCAGCTGTGCGCCAGTGCATCCGTGCCAAGCGTGCCCTCGGTCAGGGAATATACAGGTCGCAGTGGGACGAGTCGTGGGAGGCAAATAGGTCTACCTGTGCGTCCCCGAACTGATCCCAAATCAGCTGAACTGTCTGGGGATGGAGTCGCCAATCTCCAGCGAGAGGCCGAAGCCGAGACAGCTCGTCGGCCGCCTGGTTCAGGTCTCCCAGGATATAAATGGCACGAAGCGACCTCAGATGCTTCCGACTCTATATGAGGAGGTGGCGGGCGAGTTGTGACATACGTCGGGAGCGCAGACCACCTTGACGGTTGATGTACGCTACAGTCGCGGTATTGTCCGATCGGACTAGTACGTGATGACCCCTGAGCATAAACATATCACACTGAAGTTGGCTAATTAACATTTTTTTTAAATAAAAGTTCTTCCTTTGGCAAAATTACATTTCCTGTTTGTACATTTTTTACATTTTTTGTACCTTATATAAAGGGCATTTCCCCCATTTTATTAAATGCATGCTCCATTTTTCATTTCAAATTCTTAAATTTGATCAATATATTCAATTAAAATAATAAGACACTATGCTGTTACCAATCAAATTAAATAATTTACATTGAAAAATTATAACTGTATTAAATGAGATTAATTTAAATATTTTTGAATATACAAATAAGGAATGTTGAAAAGAATGATACTTTATGAAACTAAACCGCCAGTAGGAGGCAGCAGGTGACCGTCTTAATGAGCGAGTCATTGAGTCATTCATTCAAACGATTCGTTCAAACGGCTGATTTATTCAGAATGAGGCAGTTTATGAATGGATCATTGAATTTTTGACTCAACCGATTCGTTTGAAACGCTGAATCATTCAGTAATGCTACAAGTGTTCGTTGCTGTGAGATGCGCGATGTCTGCTGTGATCTTTGTTTGGAACTATTTTCGCTGCAGAAACAGAACAAAAACTGTCATTGCGTCTAAAATGTAAGTGACTTAATTTTAACTGTTTATTGAACTGTTATGAAATCAGTCTCGGTTTCAGTCTTGATGGCATTCAGGAAAACAGCACTCTTGTCATGTGTAGCTTAGGCTATTGTTTCTTAACAACATTGTTACCGTCAGTACATTAGGTAGGCCTATTATTATCAACTATAGGCTATCAATCGCCACTTACATTAAATTAAATAAAACAGAATCATCCTCACATTTTCGGTGATTCCCTAGATATTTTTTATTTTTAAATAAAAAATTGTTTTAATCAGGGTATTTGTTCGGGTTGGACAAGTAGTACAATTCTCTCTCACTTTTCCCTTTCCCTTTTCCCACACGTGTCCCAGACAAGCGTTATTGTCAAGCCTTGATGTTTTCCTTTATGGGTTTTCCCTGAAGAGAATTAATGTTACGTTGTTGAAAACGAAAGTAAAAGTGACGCACGTTCATTTCGTTTTACCGTGATGAGAGTTCCGTGTCTTTATTAAACTCAACACATTATAATTTATCGGCCATCCACCCTCGATTAATTGGAATGTAATGTTTGTATTACTTGGCCCGCCCGACCTGCGGATTATCCGCAATCCGCGCAGCACTATACGGGTTGAGAATGGACACAAGCGGTAACAGCAACAGAACCGTCACGGTGGAAAAACTGTATCTGACCATGTGACAGTCCGAATTTTGTCGAGAGCCGGAGGCGGCACGAAATTTTTCGGAGGCGGCCGCCTCATAATTCTCTATGCAGGAAAAACCCTGCCCTGGCCGCCAGCCGAAGTACTAACTCTCGCGGAGCCCGTAGATCGGGGTGGGGATGAGGGGACTCTACCATGAAGGTCATTGAGTCTAGACCGCAACCGTGCGATGGCGAGGCGAGGCATCTTTAAAAAGACGTGCCGCGTGCAAGCTCTTTTAGAAAGGAGATTTCTCCGCAAATGCTGAAGCGACCAGGGAGAGAACACACAAACACTGGCAAATCACTGCACAGATAAGCAGGGAATGTGCACTCGCTGGAACTCGCTGTCACACCAACACTTGGAGAGAGGCTCGTCTCGAAGAGAAATGAAGAGATGAATCTCAGGATTGGCTGTGGAGTGAAGTACATCAACTTGGCTCCGAAGCGAAAACATATCTGCATGTTGCCAGCGTACTTCCTTATATACTCCCAGGGTGGGGCGGAGTTACACTATGCAAATTCCGCAGACCCATGGCATTTCTTTGCCATTGGCTCGTTTTATATACTCGAAGATGATAGGATTTCTAAGCGAAACCCCATTCGTCGTCATCCGACGTAACTCGGAGTGACAACGAAAGGGAACCGAGGTTACGTTAGTAACCGAGTAACCGGCCTGAACTGATGGGGAAATGTGGGTCTTACACAGTTTGCCCAAAACACATCTTTGTGCTATTGCTTTACACTGTCGATCATTGAGCTGTGCTCAGTAGACGTAGCATTCTGAGCTGATAGCATCAGGACAGACAATACTGGTTAACCTGTTAAGCTGCAACCCCACTTTTGAAAAATCCCCAGAAATGGCATACCCAAACTGAAACAGATACAGTTCATGAACCCTTTGCACTAAAAGCACAAGTATGATCTCATTTGAAAGCTGACACCTGGCAGTTTATTGTAAATGTAGAATTAATTATTGTCATAATGACAAAAATTGTTATAAATAGCTTCAAAGTTTTGTAAAGTTATTAGAAATTAATTTTTATGAAACATCCTCATGAAAATAAAATTGAAGTTGGCACTGTAGCAATCTAGAAATGCACTACAACTAAAGCCACATGTCTAAACATTTTATGTTTAAAATCTGAAGATAATAAGTCCAAAACTCTGTATTTAGTTAAATGTTTTTCAAGACCATGTCAATGACTTTATTTTGATTTGACGCTAAAATGCTTCTGATGTTTATTGTTATCTTCTAACCATCTATCCAGTATATTGTCTCTATTGTTTTGTGGTGCAAACGAGCCCCATTCAGTCTCAGTCTCCCCCGGCACACATTCACACCTCTCCAGCCTGGTTATGGCTCTAAATATGCATTTCTTTCGTCTGCATTATAGTTACTAACGACTGGCTATTCACAGGCTATTCATAGGGTTTCAGTCCCTAATTTCTTTTCTCAAAGTTCACTTCACCTTTAAAACTTTTATCAAATGCATTTCTTGAATAAGGAAACATTTCAGAAAGCATTCGAAAAGTCATAAAAGTATAACTTTTAGGTTGCAGGTGCACCTAGGTCTAGCTAGCATGTTAGCTTAGCACACCATGAATACACGACAATTTATGAGATTAAAACCATGATTGTGCTCCAAACTTACTTCATAACACAAGACGAGTGTTTTAAATAATCTTCTGTGATCTAATTTGGCTTCAGATAAAAAAATCAGACAGAAAATATACTATTGTATGGTATTCTGCACAATGACAGTCTATATAGATTAGCATTACATTATAAATATAATCTTTTATTATGGAAATACCTGGCATGGCTTGAAAAACACAGGTAACTCAAATATCATTGCAATCATGTTTATTGTCTTCAAAACGTCTGTATCTGCATGTAACAGCGCGATATCTGTAGCTTTGTGTGTATCAGTGACGTCCTGGAATGTCACATGATTATGGCTCTTCTTCATGTTCCATATATGGACTATTATTGTGCATAATAGCGCCCTCAGGCTATTGGTATGAATTGAAAACACAGTATCAGAGATTCTAAGCATTTATAATGATTACATTGACGCATTTGGGATAAATAAATTCAATTAATATTATTCCTGTCTATAGAAATCTGATGTAAATCTATGAGAATCTATCAATATTTCTCCAAATCTGCACATTTTTGAGCTAAAGCCCTGAGGGGCGTTGTTTTGTGTATCGCTGTCATGACGACAGCACGGGAGTTTTTTTATGAATGAAAGCGGCTGACGCGCATAATTCATATCAAAGGTATCGACTCATTTTTTCATTTCATAACTCCTGACACAAATTAAGAAATAATTGTCGCTATAAGTTTCTCAGAATACAATAGTGGTCAAATACTGAAACTTGAGTCTTATATCTTTTTAATGATGTATAGTTTGTCAAGGTATAACATTAAATCTGAACTTTGAACTATATAAAAAAAACGCTTCAGTGCGCCCGCGCACTGGCAACGGTTAACAGGTTAACTAGACCGACAGCAGCCTGGCCTGCAGGGCGGGAACCTCTAGGTTGTAAAACCTTATAAATGTAGACGGGGAGGCCCAGCCCGCCGCCGTACAAATATCTTGCAAGGCAATCCCACTCGACCAGGCCCACGAAGAGGCCATGCCTCTCGTGGAGTGCGCTCTGACACCCAACGGGCACTGCATGCCCTTGGAGTCGTATGCTAGCGCAATAGCATTAACTATCCATCTGGATAGGCTCTGTTTCGACGCGGCTAGTCCCTTAGAGCGCCCGCTGAACGAAACAAAGAGCTGCTCTGTCTGTCTGAAAACAGGCGAGCGAGACACATAAGCTCGTAATGCCCTCACTGGGCAAAGGAGGCTCGCGTCTCTTTCCTCATCAGGGACCGGTAGGGCTGACAGGGAAATGACCTGCGCCCTAAACAGTGTGTTGAGGGATTTTGGAACATAACCGTGCTTAGGTTTGAGTATAACCCTTGAGTCATTAGGCCCAAATTCCATGCACGTTGCGCTCACTGAGAGCACGTGTAAGTCCCCTATGCGCTTCACTGAAGCGAGAGCCAGCAGAAACACAGTCTTGAAAGACAGATGTTTCAGATCAGTCGTCTGCAATGGCTCGAATGGGCCACCTTTCATGGCTTCCAGCACCGTAGAAAGGTCCCATACGGGGACTGAGGGAGGTCTGGGAGGATTCAGTCTCTTAGCCCCTCTAAGGAAGCGGATGACTAAATCGTTCCTTCCTATTGACTGACCAAGCGTTGTTCTCGAGAACGCTGCTATAGCCGCCACATAAACTTTGAGCGTGGAAGGGGTCCTGCCCTTATCCAACAGCTCTTGTAGGAAGGAAAGCACCTCCGTCACTCCACAGTCTGTGGGTGACACGCCACGGGCTGTGCACCAGCCCGAAAACACTGACCATTTTGAGGAGTAGAGACGTCTCGTAGACGGAGCTCTAGCCTGCGTGATCGTGTTTAACACTCCCTTAGGGAGTTCAACATGTACCCGTTGATGGCCCAGACATGAAGGGACCACAATTCCGGGTGAGGATGCCAGATCGAGCCGTGGGCCTGAGAGAGGAGGTCTCTCCTCACTGGCACTGGCCACGGGGCAGTGCTCGCTAGCTGCATCACAACTGGGAACCAAGGTTGGTTTTTCCAGAACGGTGCTACGAGCAGTACTGAGCATCCTTCTTCCCTGATCCGCTCTATCACCTGAGGCAGGAGAGAGATGGGGGGAAAAGCATAGAGCGGGCGGCGGGGCCATACATGAGCCAGTGCGTCCCTGCTCTTGGAGAAAAATTCCAGACAGTGAGCATTTTCTTGAGACACGAACAGGTCTACTTCCGCTCTGCCAAATTTCTTCCACAGCAGTTGGACTGTCTGTGGGTGTAGAGACCATTCGCCTGCCGGAACATTGTTCCTGGACAGTCTGTCTGGTCCTATGTTTAGAAGCCCTGGCACGTGCACTGAGCCCATACCAGGAGGCGTTCTGCTAGCCTGTGCAGGTTCCGGGACCTGAGGCCGCCCTGGCGATTTTTAGCGGACCAGGATGTGGTGTCCTTTTATTTGGGGACAGAAACGCGTCAGCGCGTTGTCTACTGCCAACATTTCGAGGCAGTTTATGTGCAGAAGCTTCTCCCGTTCTGACCATTGGCCGAAGAACGGTCTGCCCTCGAGCAGCGCTCCCCATCCCGAGGTGGATGCGTCCGTAGACACCACCCTCACCCTCGAGGAAGTCCCCAGGCTTACACCTGATTGGTACCAGTCATTTGCCTTCCAAGGTTTCAGAGCTGCGATGCACTTCTGATTGACCTTGAGACAAAGCAGACCGGAGGTCCACGCTCGGCGTGGCACTCACGCTTTCAGCCAGAACTGCAGTGGGCGCATGCGGAGCAAGCCCAGCTGAAGCACTGATGATGCTGAGGCCATGAGACCTAGCATCTTCTGAAATTTCTTGAGCGGGACAGATGCGCCGCAGCGGAAAGAGCCCGCTGCGCGCTGGATGTCTACCGTGCGCTGTGGTGATAGCTGTGCTATCATGGACAGCGAGTCCAGCTCTGTGCCCAGGAAAGAATCATCTGACTGGGGGACAGAGAGCTCTTCGCCCAATTGACTCTGAGACCCAAATTCTCGAGGTGATCGAGTAAAATGGTTGTGTGCTCTGTGAGCTCTGAGCGAGATTGAGCTAGAATCAGCCAATCGTCCAAATAGTTCAGTACTCGCAGTCTGAGGGGTGCGTGCGCTGCATCCATGCACATCGTAAATGTAAGGGGGGCTAGGGATAAGCAGAACGGCAGGACTGTGTACTGATATGCCTGGCCCTCGAAGGCGAATCTCAAAAATCGCCTGTGACGTGACGCAATCTGTATTTGAAAATACGCGTCTTTCAGATCTATTGACACAAACCAATTGCCTCGGCGAATCTGCGCGAGGATTTTTCTGGTCGTGAGCATTCTGAACTGTCGCTTCACAAGCACTCTGTTCAGTTGCCTTAGATCTAGTATGGGTCTGAGACCCCCGTCTTTTTTCGGTACTAGGAAGTATCTGCTGTACAGCCCTCCTTCGCTCTGAACTTGAGAGAGAGGCTCTATGGCCCCTTTGTTCAATAGTTTCGCAACTTCGGCTCGAAGTAAATGTGCTACTTCTGTTTTCACCGTGGTCTCGACGCGCGCCGTATAGCGGCGAGGGCGTCGGCGAAACTGCAGCGAATAGCCTCCTTTTATAATGTCTAGCACCCACTTCGAAACCCCGGGCAGCTTTGCCCATGCGTCTGCATGAATGGCTAGGGGTTGAATGGGAAGCACGCTCCGTTCGCTCAGCAACAGAGAAGCTTCGGTGTGCTGTAACATAAGCATCGCGCTTATGACATTTGAGGCAGGGGGCGCGCTGATAACAACGGGCAGATTGCCCGCGCTCGACTCCTCTGCGGCGGTCAACCGAGAGGGGGAGGGCTGGGCGATTCCCGTAGGAACTATCATGTCTGTGTGTGGATGTGGGCGCGAGATAGCGGGCACATTTACCACACTGAAAACATTGTCCGCTTGAGTGAAGCAAATGCACGTTGGTTTCGTTTCTACAGAAACCTTGAGACATGCAGAACGTAGTGTTTGTGGGCACTGGGTAGTGGGCACATTTACCATGTTTAATGCGCAATCGATCTGAGTCGATTTTATGTGCGCAAGCCCTGTGTGATGGGCTGTGCTTGTATGTAGGAATGGGCACTGGGCAGTGGGCATTTTTTCTACACATAAAACACCATCGGCTGTGGCCGGGACAACAGAAAATTCACTCTTATGGGATTTATCTGGGTAGCTGTAAAAGCGGCGTTTGTGTGCAGGCAAGCGTGCTGCGTCGCCGACTTGCTTACTGCAGAATACACTGGAACAGTCACATTTACTGGAACTGAACGAGCGAGAAGTTGCCATAGAAACAGAGAGCATCAACATGCTGGCATTAATTTGCAGGCCTGTGTGTATTACAACAGGCTCGTTCACTGCAATATTGACATTTCGAAGGAGCAGGATGAAGGATGCCAGGTGAGTCCTAAGAGTCACCATAGGCAGTAACTAGCTCGCAGTGAGGGCAGTCGCCGTCAGCGAGCACGAGAGCTGCGTGATCCTCAGGAAAGGGGCTCTTTTAGTGCAATGAGAGTGTGTGTCGCGGCAGCAAGCACACACACATACACAAAACACAGTAGCAGAGAAAGGATATAACGCCGGATAGCGCAGCAGGAAGGCAAGGAAGTCGGCGAGGCCAGCGACTTCAGTGACTCGTCCCGCTGAAGGTGCTCTTTCAGACGGCGCGGCTTCTCTCTGGCTCCAGCGATGCGTGTGCTTCGCTTGAAGGATGAAAAATCAGATAATAGCTGCCTGCGAGCGGTATTTATAGGCCTAGACCACGCCCGTTTTGGCGGGATGTGACACAGCGGGCGCGAAGCACCCTCATTGGGTCTGGCGTCATGCCAGGCCTCGCTCGATAGGCTGCTGCAGTTGCCGCAGAACAGCCAATAGGCGCGTGAGCTGCCTCGCCTATGTCTGTATGCTGCCGCAACACGTTTTGCATTATTGAAAAGTTAAGGATAATTTTTGGCTTCAATATCTCGCGGAAAAAGGATTTTCCCCTAGCGTAAGATATCTTATGCAGTACGAGAGACCTCTCGTAAGAGAACTAGTCCTGTCTGAATAGGGCTAAAGACACATTTACTCAGTGGAAAGTTTTATATGTATCAATATATAGCCATACATGGCCAATGGATATATTGCAGTTTATTGAAATATATAAGCGATGGTTTCCCATATATGAAAATGTATTATGTAATATATTGCATTATATTTTGTATTATATTGCCATATATTTTTGTTTCGTAAGGGTGGAGACGTACAAATTGTACAATATTGGAGAAGAACAGAACCTTGAGGAACTTTATGTCATGAAATCAACTGGCCACAATAGATTTATTATATGTAAAAGAGGTTTATTAAACAAACACTTCTTTATCATTGTGGTTGTGGTATGATTTTAAATAACATCTTTCAATATTAAAGATATTTAAATATTTTCTCTATTTTGATAAATGTCTTTTCTGTTTGTCTCTCAATGTCTTTTCAGTGGTGGGAGAGCTGACCAGATCAGATATGTGTCCTGTCAGACCAGCACATCCTCCGCCTGTCAGAAACACATCAGTCATCATGACACAGAAGCAGCCCTGCAGCTCGATTCTCTCCAACCAATGCATGATGATCTTCAGAGAGTCAAAGACCGGCACAAAACCAGCATGAAAAATAGATATGAGAGAGTTTTTGAGGGAATCAAACTACAAGAGAATCAAACCCTCTTGAACAGGATTTACACACAGCTGTACATCATAGAGGGAGAGAGTGAAGGAGTGAATGAAGAACATGAGGTGTTACAGATGGAGAAAAGTTACAAGACACTCCAAGACACTCCAATCCACTGCAATGACATCTTTGATCCTTCACCTGAACCAGGATATGAGGAGATGAGAAGAGAGAAGAAAGACAAAATCAAGACTGTTCTTACTAAAGGCATCGCTGGAATTGGGAAAACCGTCTCTGTGCAGAAGTTCATTCTGGACTGGGCCGAGGGAAAAGCCAATCAGGATGTAGATTTCATGTTTGTGCTTCCATTTAGAGAGCTGAACTTGATTAAAGATTATCAGTACAGTCTTCACAGACTTCTGATTGACTTTCATCCTGAACTTCGAGATGTGGACTCAGAGATGTATGATGAATGTACATTTGTGTTCATCTTTGATGGTCTGGATGAAAGCAGATTGACACTGATGTTTTCAGACAGTGAGAAAGTTTCTGATGTAAATGAGACTTCATCAGTGGGTGTGTTGATGTCAAACCTCATGAAAGGAGATCTGCTTCCCTCTGCTCTCATCTGGATCACCACCAGACCAGCAGCAGCCAATCAGATCCCCTCAAATTACATCAACCGTGTGACAGAAATTCAGGGATTCAATGACCCTCAGAAGGAGGAATATTTCAGCAAGAGAATCAGTGATGAGCATCAAGCCAGCAGAATCATCTCACACATCAGAAAAGCAAGAAGCCTCCACATCATGTGCCACATACCCGTCTTCTGCTGGATCTCAGCCACTGTGCTTCAAAACATCCTGAAACAAGATCTCAGTGCAGAAATCCCTCAAACTCTGACTGAAATGTACATACACTTCCTCCTCATTCAAACTATTATGAGGAACCAGAAGTATGAAGAGAGAGATCCAGAGAAACTCCTGCAGTCCAACAGAGACGTGATTGTGAAACTTGCTGAACTGGCTTTTAATCAGCTGATGAAGGGCAATGTGATGTTCTATGAGGAGGACCTGAGAGAGAGCGGCATAGACGTCACTGACGCCTCAGTGTATTCTGGGATTTGCACTGAGATCTTTAGGGAGGAATCTGTGATTTATCACAGGAAGGTTTACAGCTTTGTACATCTGAGCTTTCAGGAGTTTTTTGCAGCACTGTATGTGTTTTTCTGCTATTTACACAAGAAGAGTGAAGTTCTGAAAATGTTCCTGACAGAAAAGTCCAGAACTCAGTGTGAGAATGTTCCTCTGGATGTGTTTCTGAAGGGAGTAATGAATAAAGCCTTGGACAGTAAAAATGGACACCTGGATCTTTTACTTCGATTCCTTCATGGCGTCTCACTGGAGTCCAATCAGAGACTCTTACAGGATGTGTTGATTCACACAGAGAACAACCCAGAGAGCATCAAGAAAATAATCCAAAACCTTAAACGAGGTCAAAAAAACAATGTCAGTCCTGAAAGATGGATGAATCTGTCACACTGCTTGATTGAAATGAAGGATAGCTCTGTTGTTAAAGAAATGCAGGCATTTTTAAACTCTGAAACTAAAAGAAAAAGTCTTTCTCTTGCACAATGCTCAACATTGGCAAACATGATCCTGATGTCAGAGGAGGTGATGGATGAGTTAGACTTTATGAAGTACAACATCAAATCAAAAGAGGGTAAATTGAGACTGGTACCTGCTGTGAGGAACTGCAGAAAAGCTCTGTGAGTGTGAAAATATAAAAATATTAAAGTATGAACATAGGTCTGGGCAGTATATTGAGTTTATACAAGTGTTATAAACTATATAGAATGAAACACTGTTTATATTGATATTAGATTGATATTACGAGTACATCTGGAAAAAAAACGGAGGACACAGAGTGAGCTGCTACAGGAAAAATGCAAAATCCAATTTGTCCTATATGAGACATGCTTTACCTGATAAGTTATTTGGAAGGCCTTAATATAGTAAATAGTTTAACACCACGTTCCCCTTCAGATGCTCTGACAGATACTTGTGCTGTTTAATGTGTTGAGACATGGTATTTTCCTCAGTGCATAACTTACATTTCACAAGTATATTCTCCATCTGTAAATGTTGGAAGGTCATGCAAAAAATATTTTGCTATCAGGAGTGGATGAACCTGATGCAAGCGAGTCTTCAGTAAACTTCACAGACTTAAGTAAACGAGCGCTGCTGCACGCCAAACAGACAGAGCGCAACAGAATAGGAGTGCCATACGTTTTTCTGGAATATTTGTTCTGCGCATTAAATGTGGAATATGTTGAACTTTAAACCTATAAGTACATGTATTTTTATAATAGAAGTAGCTGTAAAGTGACTATTACAACTTGTAAAAAAAATAAATAAAAAAAAAATATTTTTTGGACTTATTGCCCAGCCCTATATGACCTTATGCGCCAGAGAAACGAGGGCACCACCATCTTTAGAATATTGTCTTTTAACTTCTGTTTTCCGGTCGCTCTGTATTTCTATGGCTCTTCTGTCCAGGAGTAATTCGCTTTTAACGTGGATTTACTTAATGTAAAGTTAACGAAAGTTATCATTAGGACTGTAATGTTTAAAGCAGATGACTTAACAAATGTCAGTCGACCGGGAAGATTTTAAAACGAGCCGTTCATTAATAAACGCAAAATCGCTGAGAAAAAACAGACCGGAAGTCAAAAGACGACGAGCTCAGGCTGAAAAGGGGCGGGGCTACATAAGGTCTATATGACCATAATTTGTAAGTATTAGTTATTAGTTTTAATGAGTAATTTATGGATTTGTATTCACAAGCATAATACTATAGAAATTGTTGCAGTTATATGTTGATTTAATTTTTAACCAAATTAATACTATTATTTCTCCTTTTTCAGATTAACAGCCTGTAATCTCACTGATCATCACTGTGAAATTGTGGCTTCAGCTCTACAATCACCAAACTCCCCCCTGAGAGAGCTGGACCTGAGTTACAATCACCTGCAGGATTCAGGGGTGAAGCCGCTCTGTAAGGGACTAAAGAGTCCAAACTGCCAACTCAACATATTGAGGTTTGACTTACACATTTATTCATTCAATATATTAATATTCAAGAACAGTTCCCTGTATAGAATTTTTAATTAGAAAAATGAAATATTCCACTTTGATAATAAAGTGTCCCACTTTAACAGTATTGCCTGAAAGTTGGTGGGGTTTCTTCAGAAGAAAGACAGAACAGAACTAATTAACAGTTTAACCAAACCCAGACAAAAACAGAAATCAAAACAAACTGACAACGTGACAACGTCTTATATTGTTCTTCTTCTCAGTATTAATTTTTTTTCTTTTTCACTTTTTTTTCTTTTCTTTTTGACTAAGGTAAGAGACATCTTAATATTAGCAATAAATCGCGCATTCAGGCCAGACTGGGGGGAGAGTTCCTGTATTAAAGGATTAGTTCACTTTCAAAAAAGTTTTTGCTGATAATTTACTCACCCTGATGTCATCCAAGATGTCCATGCCTTTCTTTCTTTCTTCTTCGAAAAGAAATTAAGTTTTTTGACGAAAACATTCCAGGATTTTTCTACACAGAATGGACTTCAATGTCAACCAACTATTCCAATGTTCAAAAAAGGTTCAAATGTCCATCTCTATGCAGCTTCAAAATCTCTACACAATCCCAGTCAAGAAATAAGGGTCTTATCTCCCAAAACGATCGGTCATTTTCTAAAAAAAAAAAAATATATATATATATATATACTTTTTAACCACAAATGCTCATCGTGTACCATCTCTGAGATGTGTGACGCATTGCGGTAAAAACTTTAAAAGGGTAAAAATTTTGAAAGGCTATTTACCCTTTTAAAGTAAAAATAGCTATATCATGATTTATAAATTAATTTATTGTGAATTAAAATGACTCATATCATTATATTAGAATTTTGTCATATTGCACACCCCTAGCTGCCCACATACCTGTATATTGGTTAGAACATAAATAATTAATTGATTTTGTTTTTATGTTTTAAATACCTTTTGCTGTGTTGTAATTTATACTCCTGTATAAGGGTTGCTGCCGGACCCTCAGCATCCCCATATCCTGCATCCCTGCCGCTGTATCACAAATCCTAGAAAAAATATCTAAAACATTTGTAAAAATGAAGCACACTAACATGAACACTTGTTGTTGTAGATTATCTGGCTGTATGGTGACAGAGGAAGGTTGTGCTGCTCTGGCATCAGCTCTGAGTTCAAACCCTTCACACTTGAGAGAGCTGGACCTGAGCTACAATCACCCAGGAGATTCAGAACTGAAGCTGCTCTCTGATACACTCAAACATCTGGACAAACTCAAGTATGTAGAATATGTCTGCTGTGTGTATGAGAATTAGAGATGCACCGATTGATCGGCTGGTGACCGAAATTGGCCGATTTTCACGTGATCGGCCATGACCGGCGACCGGTCGGTCAGTCTGACATATGCCGATTTTATGCCGGTCAAATGCACTCGGGCGTCGCATGATTAACCTTTTGAGTGGTACGGTCTCATATATGGGATTTTTGGCTGGCGCTGAGCCAGAGTCGGACGCGTTCAGCGCTGTCATATATCACAACTAAGCAGTGTTTAATTTCAACCTCATAATGTTTATTTTAGGTTTCAGATATTTAAATACACATAAGCACGAGTAAAACAATGCATTTGGAGTTTGTAAAATACACACTGATGTCTGTGGAAGCAGCAATAACAACAGGGAACTACACTGCGACCAAAATGGTTGCATATGCGACCTTTTGAAATGCCATTGCGACCAAAATTTTCAATGGGTCGCAAATGTATCACTGATTATTTTTGTACCTATGTTTTAGGCAATGCGCTATGATTTACTATGAGCATTTATTAAAACAGAAATGTGTATTTTAAGAATACGTTTTATAACGTGCTCTGAGCATTCAACACATCAAGTTGGCTTCAGCCCCGCGACCGTTACTAAAACGTACCATTGTATCTGCGCGACTCGCTCTCTCTCTCTCTCTCTCTCTCTCACTAAGAGAGAAGATAATTAATAATGTGCGCGCACACACAGAGAGAAGATAATTGTAAAATGAAAATTGACGGGCTATAGTTTAAATTTTGTTCTTGCTTGGGTTTTTTTCTGTCAAAATGTCGGAAAGCATATTGTATTATCCATCCGTGTTTTTTAAAATTCGTTAAATGATGGACGTTTTACAACACAGCCCTCGTTATATGTCGGATTCGTCAAACTTAGCGAACTTGATATTATTTTTAGAATAAGTGATTCGTTATGCTATTATTGGACTCCTGTCTATTCATTGTCAACTGTTTTCTATAAATATGTTTGTATTGGCTAACATTTATGCAGCTAATGCCTGTCCTGTTTAAAATGTGCAATGTTTAAATGCAAAGACAGCACGTCACAAACAGAAGCCCTTTTCCCTGTGCTATTTAGTATCATATTTGGATATTGGAATAATAAATTAAGTAGCCTATCTTTATTGTACACCTGGGTTTTTTTACTGTTTTCTAGGGGTTTCTTAATTTTAGACCAGCACACATTATATGCAATGCAATGCAATATAATGCATGTGTGTCCTATGTGTGACATATTTTGCACACAGGTAAAGGTGCCCAACAGAAGTCATTTCTAAAAAAAAAAAAAAAAAAAGTGTTTTGGAAAATTTCTCTTTATTTGATTATCAGTAAATTTGTTTTCTAAACAGAGATATCGATATCGGCCATAACAGCAATATTAATATCGGTTATTATCGGTATCGGCCACAATTTTCACATCGGTGCATCACTACTTAAGAGTTCAGGAGTCTGCCCATCTGTGCCAACCATAGCATGTTGAAATCCATTTTGCTCTTTATGTATTTTCTATTACAGTAAATGTATCCCAACCAATGTTAAAGAAAACAAAAACAAGAAGGCATGTGGTTTAAAAGATGGCAAGTAAAATAAAAAGCACATCTGTATGCAATACAGTTTCATTATTGTTCATTATTATCCAGAGCGGCTTACTATAAACAATTTGTGCGACCAAATCATGTTTTGCGCCAGTAACTGAAAAAGTTAGTAGCGCAAGTGCCACCAGTGGAAAAGGTTAGTGTAGTTCCCTGAATAACAATCTATTCAAATATAATTTGCCGACATGTTATTCATATCAGACAAACATAGTGGAAGTAACTATAAAGTTTACTCTATTCCTCTCAGTTCACCGGCCACTTGCATATATTTCGGGAGAAACTGATGAATTCATGTGCTGTAAATCCGACTAACAGGACAACATTGTGGCGCCCATCTCATGTTGTAGATCAAGATTATTTATAAAGTTTTTTTTAAACGACCAAACACACTCACTTACACGTATTTGAGAATCAGAATAACAGATAGGCTAGTTGATGACATGGTAAGCAAGTTTGTGAATATTTTGAATAAAAAAGGAAAAGTGAAATAAAAGCGACACATCATACAGTATTATTGTGGCTGTGCTGTATCGCGTGACGCGTCACCATGGAAACATTAAAGGGAACGTTCGCCTTGAAAAAACTCACTCTGGGGGTGGGGGTGACAGTTAGAATATTTTAAACTTACGCGTGAAAGGGTTAAAGAAAAGATCGAAAATAAATATTTGTGTGTGCTGTAAAGTGGTTAGAAAAAAATTAAAGGGACAACAGGCAAGTCTGAGTGTTTTCTCTATGAAGCTCCCCCTAGTGTCTGGTAGTAAATGCTTTCATACACTCTGTCGTAAAAACGAACTGTTGTCCCTCCCCCCTCGCCACCCAGCTGATCAGCTGTCAACCCAGCTGAGTAGAGAAACCGGCTATTTCAAAACCAATTATGTCTACCGAGGCAAGTAAAGCAATATTTTCTTTCCATCTGATGGCGATTTTTTTATTTTTTTATTGTGTTGTCATGCATACTATTATTTTTACCGGGAACGAACGATATGAACGAGGCGAACTACTGCTTTCGTGTTTGTTTGTTTTTGGAAAAATGGGCAGGAGCATAAAAAAAATATACATCGGAGGCTAATATTTGTCTAAAGTTATATTAGTAAGGTCTATAAGTTCATCTGGTAGAATGACGGTTTACCTTTGCTTGTCTAAGAAAACATCAGAACGTTTTTTCTAGCTCGATCTAGCTCGATATGTGTAACATGTTTATTGCCTATTATCAGACGCGTTGACTTAGTGACATAAAATAAAAGTGTAAGTTACACAAATAAAACCGACAGAGGAACGGCCAAACAACTGCTAATGACAATGCTAACATCAAAGTTATAGTATCTAGCATACTAGTAAGCCCGTAACAGACAGCGATCATAATAAAAACTTTTACAGACAATAGCAAACATCCTGAGGTCACAATTACTTGAAATTTAAATATTAAACACAGTTTATTCCAAAGATACTTACAAGTGCAACAACAGCAGGATCAGCATCCGTTTTGCAGGCTTCTGTTTCTCTCAGTTCTCGCCATTCTGAAAAAGCTGGGCCGATATTTACTAGAGTCTGACTTCTTGCTCGGTCAGTCTCCAGTTTCCTCTTTCGTTGGTCCTCCGACAAAGATTTCCTAGCTTTCTGCTTCTTTTTTACAGGCTCAGCCATAACTCAATCTATCGTTTCCCTTTGCATATAACTAGCCCGCCGGTGCTTGAATGGGGGCGTGTACGTGTGCAGTGCCGTCAAGCAATTCATTACATCGCGAGACCTGATATCACGCGATACTTCCTGTCGGCGGCCCGCCTGCCCAAAGTTGCAAGTGAGTTTTTTCTGCTCTCGGGCACCAGGGGGGTGCGAAACCACCACCATTCAACCCGAAATAAGGAATATAACCATTCCACTGACTCCAAAGTTGTTCAGTTAAGGTTAAAAAGTTACCTAGAGCACCTTTAAATAGGAATCGGCTAAAATCGGTATCAGCAGGTCAAACTCAATGAAAAATCGGAAATCGGAATCGGCCTAGAAAATTGTAATCGGTGCATCTCTAATGAGAATGGTTGTTTTTCATTATTTTTGTGGTTGTCGAGAAGTTTTTTTTTTTTTTCTGGTTTTCACAGAAAATCTAACTACCTTTAAAGAGTTGATTCGCCCTAAAATGAAAATGAAGTCATCATTTACTCACCCTGGTGTTGTACTAATGCTGTTAGCCCCTCTTTCATTTTTGGACCACAAAAGGAGAATTTGAAAAAATATCTTGTTTGCGCTCATCCACACAATGGTGGAAGCACTGCTAGTTGGACGGAGTGATTAGCGTTACGCTCTGAGCAAATTCTCTGCTTCTCACCACGGGGCTTCTCAGACGCTGCGAGCAAATCACTCCGCAGAAGTAGCAGTGCTTCGCCTTCGGAGAATATAGTTCCCAGTATGTATATGGTTAGAAGATAGTTGTGTCTCATGTGACCTTATTATTTGTACACGCTGATACAAATCACAACATGTAAATAGGAAAATGCTGGCGTTATTTTGTCACTTATTGGGAGCAGTATGCTAGCTGGTGCCATTTACCTCCAGTCTTTGTGCTAAGCTAGGCTAGCGGTGGGTGCGTCAGACAGAGTTATGGCACGCACGGAGATGAAAAGGCTATGTATGGGACTTATCTAACTCTGGGCGATACGGTGAATAAGCTAAAGTCCCAAAAATGCGGCGTGTTCCTTTAATGTTTCAGTGTGTGCATGATCATCTCTGTCTGTGCAAGTGACTGACTGTATAATTTGTGCATGTGCTTCTGGAACTGCCTGGTGACTGACTGTAAACACAGGTGCATTAAATGGATTTAACACACACCATTCAGTCAATCAGAATTGAGGATTCAGACAGACCGTAGTATAAAGTTCCAAGTTGGCTAGTCATTTTCAATATGTAATTTATCTGTTTATTTGCAGGGTAGCGTTGACAAAAAGTTTTTTGTGGGACACTTTGCAGTCACAATGGTGCTGTATTACTGATATATTGGTTTTATAATACTGCATAAATTAACCCAAACAATAATAATAATATTATTAATAATAATGATAATTATTATCATATTTTTTTCAGGAAACGGGCAGACTTGAATAAATAGCAACACAGTAGCAAACAATAAACAATAAAAATTGCAATACAAAAATGTATAATTAATCCAAAGTTTGAATGTTTATGAGTAGGCTAAAACATCTTCATTTGAACGTGCGTTGTGTAACTGTTTACAGTAAGCCTACACATTGCTGAAACATAAAGGCATAAAATAGGAGGTAAATCTGAATTGCTTTGGCGATTTTGGGTATAAATGGCAAGTTTTTAATCTGGTTTTATCTAAACAATTCTTTAACAACAGGGGATTGAAAATATCACAATTTTAGTGTTAAATTTACGTAAAAAAATAGCAGCTGTGGTTGCAGTTTCTGTGAAAACAGGCTTACAAATGTTTCTCATTACAAATCTAGTGAAATTCTAATCGTCTGTCCACAAAAATGTTGGAAATTATGCAGCTATGTGAAATTATGTGAAAATAAAGCATAACTGGTGCCTGTTGTGTTCCCAAATGCACATTAAACTCACAGCAAAATCTAAAAATGTTAATAAAAATAAATAGCAAATTACTATTAGTACTCTTATAAAATTAATTTATGTATTCAGTGGCACAACCAAAAGTTTATCAAGTGACGAGACTACTTTTTGTACGCAAAAAAACCACACAAATAACGACATTATTCAACTGTTAATTTCCTTCTGTGTGGGCCTCTGATGTGAGTTCACGTAGTGTAACAGCGCAGCGCTTCGTCAGAACGTAGGCTCACTACTGGCCGACGCTGGTCATGTGTGATGCTGGCCAATAGTGAGCCTACGTTCTGACGAAGCGCTGCGCTGTTACACTACGTGAACTCACGTCAGAGGCCCTCCAAACTGTCAACTCAACATATTGAGGTTTGACTTCCACATTTATTCATTCAATATGTTAATATTCAAGAACAGTTTTAGTTGTCTAAGTATTCCACTTTGACAATACAAGTGTCCTACTTTAACAGTATTGCTTGAAAGTAAGTGGGGTTTCTTCAGAAGACGTATGTTACACAGTGGTTGCAGCAGAGATGAAACAGGATTTAAGTGCAGCAGCTTTATCAAAAACAAACTCAAACTCAGAAAATAATCTCCAGAACAATAACAGAAAAACCAACTCAGGGCAATGTAGAACTGACAAAGAACAGAGAGAAACACAAGGCTCAAATAGACAGAAAACAGGGAAAGTAATGAGACCAATCAATGAGACAAAGCTGAACTGAAACTCAAATCAAATCAGAAACCATAGAAACAAACAGACAGGGGGCGGAGAAAGACAGAACGGAACAGTTTATCCAAACCCAGACAAGAACAGAAATCAAAACAAACTGACAACGTCTTTTATTGTATATGTTTTTCTTTTTTGACTAAGGTAAGAGACATCTTAATATTATGAATAAACAATGCGTTCGGGCCAGACTGGGGGGAGAGGCGCTGTAATAATGTAAAATATGTGAAAAATAAGGTCTTTTTTGAACAATTAAATATGAAAGCATATTCTAGTACACCCCAAAAACAAAATCAAGATAGACATTACTGAGTAATTTATAGATTTGTATTCGCAAGCAAAATACTATAAATTGTTTCAGTTATATGTTGATTTCATTTTCAACCAAATTAATACTATTAGTTCTTCTTTTTCAGATTAACAGCCTGTAATCTCACTGAACAGCACTGTGAAATTGTGGCTTCAGCTCTACAATCGCCAAACTCCCCCCTGAGAGAGCTGGACCTGAGTTACAATGACCTGCAGGATTCAGGGGTGAAGCTGCTCTGTAAGGGACTAAAGACTACAAACTGTCAACTCATCATATTGAGGTTTGACTCAATATATATTCAATATATTAATATTCAAGACCAGTTCCCTGTCTAGAATTTTTTAGAAGAAAAATTAACTATTCCACTTTGACAATCCAAGTGTCCCACTTTAGCAGTATTGCCTGAAAGTAAGTGGGGTTCCCTTTCAGTCGTTCACATTCGACGTAGTCGACGTTCGACTGAATGGGAACACGCCAGGGAGCCAGTCATCTTTGAGTACTATTGAAAACGAGAGTGTTCCCTTGCCGCTGCTCCTGCTGGGCTTTCGCAGCAGCCTCCAGCCAGGCCTCAGCATGGAGCCGGCCGCAGTAAGGATGCCCAGCCCTCTCTAGGGGCTGCCAAGCCAGGTAGCAATCGACAGAGAAAGCATTCCTGAGTGGGCTGCTCAGGGATGGAGGAGGATGCTCTTGGAGTTGGTAACCGATCCACTCCCTCCCCCCAGGAGTCTTTGTTTGTGTGTGTGTCTGTTCAACCGCTGGCTTACAAAAAAGTAAAGCAGGCGGTACCTGAGCAAAGAAAGAGCAAATTCCTCTGTTCCTGGGTCCCAAGAGAGCAAGTCTGGCGGTGTGCGACCCTGTAAAGCCTTGCACCCCTTAGCCCCCTCTTGTTCGCCAGCACGGCAACCGGTCACGCATCCCTGGCCATCTCATGGAGACAGGTAAGTGTTGTGCACCACACTCAGATCCTACTTCGGGCCGCCTTTGGGCCTTCCGAGCCGGGTCCCTGTCCTCCACCTCGCTGTCCCACTTCGGGTACATCTGTGGTCCCCTGGCCCGGTTCGTGGAAGCCAAAAATGCTTCCTAACCGGTCCAGATTGCCCCCAAACTATACCATCAGATACGGCTTGCGATTCCTTTTTGCTCGGCTTCCACCCATGCTCAGTGAGATTCATCACACCTAGGTGTTGACCAGATATGCTCCTAAAATTAGTGATATTTATCACACCTAGGTGTTGAACAAAGATGCTCCAAACAGTTAGTGACTTTAGTCACACCTAAGTGTTGAGCAGTGCTCCTGTCTTGTGTGCGCACATCGCAATCTACTGGCGAAGGATGCGATGCAGCCGCTCCCTCCAGCCGATATGAAGCCGGCTTCTATAAGCCCGTACTTCATTGTACCCTAGAGAGGTGGGTCACGACCATCTTGGTCCTGTGTTAATTGAGACAGGCCCTTTTTTGAAAGCCTCCATTCAGTTTGTTACACAGAGATGCATTTCCAAATGCTCCGTCCCCAAGATTGGTCTGCAGCGTTCGACCTGAGAGACATGTACTTCAGATCTCTTATCTTTCTGCACCATAGACCATCCTTTGTTCATGTGTTTGAAAGGTGTGAAGTGTCAGTACAAAGTCCTACCCTTAAAGTGCTCATAGCCAGTTGGGTGCTCAGGTCAACTGGGAAAGAGTAAACTCGTCCACAGGCTGAGGATCTCTTTTCTAGTTTGGAGAGGGATTTGGTCCACCGCATCTCTGAAAAAAAGAGTGTGGATGGTTAGTGCTGTCGATCCATTGCCTCGAGTTGCTTGCAGTTCATCTCGCTTTGAGACACTGCTACTCAGCGAAATTTTTACTGGTCTGAAAAGACAACATTGTGACCATTGCGCTACGCTTCCCTCGCATGTCACAACTTGCCCGCCACCACCTCCTCGGAGTCAGAAGCTTCTGAGGTCGCTTCATTCCACTTATTTCTTCCGGCCTTACGAGCCCCACAACAGCCTTTGGCCCAGGGAGAGTGGAGTCTCCGTCCTCAGGCGGTCCAGCTTTTTTTTTCGTCAGTTGTTTTTTCTCCGGTCTGAGTGGACATCCCTCGACACAGAAAAAACTCTGGCCACAATTGGCCACAGCTGGCGCTGGGGCCCCCGCAGAAATGCGTTCCCCAGGGATTCTTCTTGCACACAACTGTGCTAAAGTCCATCCTTTGTGCTAAAGGAAGAGATGGAGCAGGTCTTGCTAGTTGCCTCTTATTAGCCCAACCGGACCTCTCCTCTCGACAGCACTCCTGACTTCTTCCTCTGAGTACATTCTCAGGGATGGGGCATGATGTCACCCGCATTTAGACCTTGGAGAGTTCCAGGTCTGGTTTTAAAAAGAACGGGACGCGGAGGTTCTGGTTACTAGTGCAATCATTTTTATGGCGTAGAGACCATCACTTCTGTGAGAACACCCTCTCAAATGAGGCACGCTCCCCCTTAGAAGTGGAACCTATTTGTTGAATTGAGTCTTCTTTCCATGAGGAGATCTCAAATGTGTTTGATCACTTCAGTCCTTCTTTCCTGCTAATGGGTTGGAGTGAGGGCTGTCTCCTCCACCTCAAAATGTTGTTGCCTCTGTATTGACACACATCATGATGCAATAGATACAAATCCGTAGGAAGCACGACTTGATCATCAGGTTCCTGATTGGCAGGTTCCTGAGGGGAGCAAGGAGACTGAATCCTCTTATTTGCCGAACCCTGTTGAGTTCCTCCATACCCTTCGGCAATGAACGTGGCGGAACGTCTCGAGGCCAGGCCTATCACTTGTATGCACTGGTGGAACCTGTGTTTGGCTGGGTCCATATATTGTGATCCTTACGGCGATCTTCCGCAGCGTCCCTTCCTTCCATTGATAGGGCATGCTTTCCAAGTGGTCCTGTGGAACAGCAGTGACTTCTCTGCAGGGTTCCCATGGGTCTTCAAAATCCTTGAAATTTTTTAATCTAAAAAAAGAAAAAATTCTCTAGTGTGTGAATCTTCGGAGTACTCGAAGATTACTGGCTCCCTGGCGTGATCCCATTCAGTGGGCCGTCGATTGCATACGCAACCGAGACGTTTCTTCAGAAGACATCTTTTAATGTTCTTCTTCCCAGTATTAAAATGTTTTTCTTTTTAATTATTATGTTTTTAATTTTTTGACTAAGGTAAGAGACATCTTAATATTAGAAATAAACGGCGCATTCAGGCCAGACTAGGGGGAGAGGTGCTGTAATAATGTAAAATATGTGAAAAATGTATTATAAAAATTAATTATGAAAACATATTCTAGTACACCCCAAAAACAAAATCAAGACTTTGTAAAAGGGCATTATAGGACCCTTTTAAAGTGAAAATAATTATACTGTGATATATATCGTTATTGTGAAATAAAATTACTCATAATGTGATATAAGATTTTGGTCATATCACTCACCCCTAGCTGCCCACAAACCTGCATATTGGTTAGAACATAAAATAATTTATTGATTTGTTTTTGAAACATTTTGCTGTGTTGTATTTATAGTCTTGTATAAGGGGTGTTGGCGACCCACAGCATCCCGATGTCCTGCATCCCTGCCGCTGTATCACAAATCCTAGAAAAAATATCTAAAACATTTGTAAAAATGAAGAACACTAACATGAACACTTGTTGTTATAGATTATCTTGCTGTATGGTGACAGAGGAAGGTTGTGCTGCTCTGGCATCAGCTCTGAGTTCAAACCCTTCACACCTGAGAGAGCTGGACCTGAGCTACAATCACCCAGGAGATTCAGGACTGAAGCAGCTCTCTGACACACTCAGACATCTGGACAAACTCAAGTATGTTGACCATGAAAATTAATTCATCATTTACTCAACCTGGTGTTGTTCTAATGCTATTAGCCCTTCTTTCTTTTTCGGACCTCTTTAATTACTGTTCGCGCTCATCCACACATTGGAAGAGAATCAGCATCAAGCTTTTAAAAAAGAAGCAAAAGTATCAGAGAAAGGTCCGATGCTACACGTGTCGTATATTTCAAGTGATCTGGGGGTATACGATAGGGTTTGGTAAAAATCTATCAGTGTATATATATATTTTTTTTAATATTATGTTTTTATTTTGAATTTAAGGTCAACATATAGCAGTACAAATCACTTCCTCCAGTTTTATACATATTTTTTATAATGTCATACATATATTTCTAGGCCAGTGGGCATAGGCAATGTGTAATCATGCAAACAATAAAAGAATCAAACATTTAAACTGTTATCCTTTACATTTGATAGATGAGTAAGAAAGGGTTCCCAGGTGGCCTCGAAGCCAGCAATGTTACTTGAAAGGTTGTGTCTTAGTGTCTCTAAATGTGAAATGGTAGGGAGTTCTGACAGCCAAGATTTAAAAAGTGGTTTTGATGTCTTTTTCCATAAACAGAGGATGTTTTTTTAGCTTCCACCATTCCTTATTGGACGACTTTTTGAATTTGATGGGCGAAGCCATGAAGAGAGCTATACCAGCTTGGTCACAAGAATATGCCTCAGAGTAGAATCTGATCATTTCGCTCCAAAACTCATAAAGCTTCGGGCATGACCAGAAGAGATGTCCTAGGGAGCCCTCGGCAGATTCACATTTGTTACAATTAGAGGAGATGGAGGGATAGAATAATGAAGACTATGAACTACTTTATATTGAATTAGTTAGTGCTTTGAGTTAATAGAGAATATGTTTTATGACCTTGATAGAGTCTGTCCATTCCTCATCAGTTATCTGAATACCTAAATCCTTTTCCCTGGAATCTTTTAGATATAAGCTAGATATGTCAAGCTGACTGGTAAAGACATCCATAAAATGGGAAATCAAACTAGGGGCATCAGGAGAGGCAGAAAGTAGAATATATATTTCATTCTCATCTGTGAGTAGTTCAAAGTGTGACGATAGACGAGCGAACGTAATTTCTTAGCTGTAGATATCTAGAAAAAATGTGAAGGTGAAAGATCAAATATCTCTTTCAGCTGAGGAAAAGTGGCACATTTACCATCAATGTACAAGTCTCTCACGGTGACCATTCCTTTACCATCCCAATATGTAATTTATCTATTTAGTCGCAGGGTAGCGTTGACAAAAAGTTTGTTGTGCGACACTTTGCAGTCACAATGGTGCTGTATTACCGACATATTGGTTTTATAACACTGGTTAAAGGAACCCAAACAATAATAATATTAATAATAATGATGATAATTATTATATTTTTTTCAGGAAATGGGCAGACTTGAATAAATGGCAACACAGTAACGAACAATAAACAATAGAAATTGCAAAACAAAAATGTATAATTAATCCAAAGTTTGAACATTTATGAGTAGGCTAAAACATCTTCATTTGAACGTGCGTTGTGTGACTGTTTACAGTAAGCCTACACGTTGCTTAAACACTGCGTGAAAATAAAGGCATTATATAGGAGGGAAATCTGACCAGCTATGTTAAATAGCAGGTAAATTCGATGATAATCGGGTAGGGGTGTAACGGTACGTGTATTCGTACCGAACCGTTTCGGTACAGGGCTTTCGGTTCGGTGCACGTGTGTACCGAATGACTGAATGCAATATTTTGTGTGTGGAACATAGGTACATTTTCGTGTTTCCACACGAACATATTAAGTGGCGGAAGTCTCCGCATTCAGCGCAAATCCCGCCCTGCAGCTGATTCTAATGTTTTTTCCTATTAGACATTCTCTGGTTTTACCCGTGTTTTACCCGTCGTCACTGTAACAATGAAATAGACTGCATGGCGAAAAAAAGCTTTTCCGCTTCGTGTGCGCCGCCGCACTCTCCGTTCCGTGGCGCGCGCGCGTGTGTGTGTGTGTGTGTGTGTGTGTCGACGACCCGCTGCGCTCTCTGCTCAATGTTCGAGTCCGTGTTTGCGCTGCGCGTTCTGCTCTGTCGTTAACGGCCCAAACACTCCAATCATGTACCGATCACGCACTGGAAAAGCAAAGTCCGCTCAAATAAGGTGAAATTTCTCAGTAGTAACTTAGATTTCTGTTTGCTGAGCTGGTATAGTCATGCTGGCAACAATGGTAAAATTACCTGCTCTGATCACATGCTCTGGTAATAATAGCTTTGTACTATAGCTTTGGACTATATTTTATTTTGATAATTATTAAAAAAGTGGAAAAAAAAAATCTTAAATTTATTATGTTGATTGATTATTGAAAAATAATAATACATTAATATATTTGTTTAATATTATTTTAATATAGGGCTATTTTCTGTTCCTGCACTGTAATCATAGTTATTTATTTATATTTTTCATTATATTTTATTATGTGATATTGGTTTGAGACTGAGAGTATTTTATTTAGTGGAGAACTTTGCAGCAGTATTTTATTTCTTATTCTTTTTTTATTTTATATCTATTTTATTATATTTTATTAAAAAGTGTTTAAAAAAGTGTAAACAAATTGTTACAAAAAGTTTATAGTAATAAACAACCTGCAGTTTAATGTTTGCATTTCTTTCCCTTACTGTACCGAAAATAAACCGAACCGTGACTTTAAAACCGAGGTACGTACCGAACCGTGATTTTTGTGTACCGTTACACCCCTATAATCGGGTGACCAGATCGCAAAACAAAGCCGACAAAGCTTAAATTTATGGGCTCACGCACAACCCAGCAAACACAAGCACAACGTACCCAACCTTCTAACAACGTTTTAACAACATGGCCAAAAGGTTGCTATAACTACGTTGTGTGGTGAAGGTTGTTACAGCGTTGTCACAATTTTGACATTGAACCACCGTTCAGGGCCATTGCTTAAGGTTGTGCCTAGGGTGTCTGGACAACCACTGGACTATGTACTCGCCACTGCCCTAAAGCACGAAAATCAGCCTTTTAACCTGTTAACCGTTGCCAGAGCGCGGGCGCACTGAAGCGTTTTTTTTTATATATAGTTCAAAGTTACTATCAGATTTAATGTTATACATTGACAAACTATACATCATTAAAAAGATATAAGACTCAAGTTTCAGTATTTGACCACTATTGTATTCTGAGAAACTTATAGCGACAGTTATTTCTTAATTTGTGTCAGGAGTTATGAAATGAAAAAATGAGTCGATACCTTTAATATGAATTATGCGCGTCAGCCGCTTTCATTCATAAAAAACTCCCGTGCTGTCGTCATGACAGCGATACACAAAACAACGTCCCTCAGGGCTTTAGCTCAAAAATGTGCGTATTTGGAGAAATATTGATATATTCTCATAGGTTTACATCAGATTTCTATAGACAGGAATAATATTTATTGAATTTATACCCAAATGCGTCGATGTACTCATTATGAGCGCTTCTTACTGAGATGTGTTGTGTTTTCAATTCATACCAATAGCCTGAGGGCGCTATTATGCACAATAATAGTCCATATATGGAACATGAAGAAGAGCCATGATCATGTGACATTCCAGGACGTCACTGATACACACAAAGCTAACAAGATATCGCTGTAACATGCAGATAAAGATGTTTTGAAGACAATAAACATGTTTGCAATGATATTTGAGTTACCTGTGTTTTTCAAGCCATGCCAGGTATTTCCATAATAATAGATTATATTTATAATGTAATGCTAATCTATATAGACTGTCATTGTGCAGAATACCATACAATAGTATATTTTCCGTCTGATTTTTTTATCTGAAGCCAAATTAGATCACAGAAGATTATTTAAAACACTTGTCTTGTGTTATGAAGTAAGTTTGGAGCACAAACATGGTTTTAATCTCATAAATTGTCGTGTATTGATGGTATGCTAAGCTAACATGCTAGCTAGCCCTAGGTGCACCTGCAACCTAGAAATTTATACTTTTATGATTTTTTGAATGCTTACTGAAAGTTTCTTTATTCAAGAAATGCATTTGATACAGTTTAAATGTGAGGTGAACTTTGAGAAAAGAAATTAGGGACTGAAACCCTATGAATAGCCTGTGAATAGCCAGTCATTAGTAACTATAATGCAGACAAAAGAAATGCATATTTAGAGCCATAACCAGGCTGGAGAGGTGTGAATGTGTGCAGGGGGAGACTGAGACTGAATGGGGCTTGTCTCCACCACAAAACAATAGAGACAATATACTGGATAGATACTTAAAAGATGACAATAAACATCAGTAGCATTTTAGCGTCAAATCAAAATAAAGTCATTGACATGGTCTTGAAAAACATTTAACTAAATACAGAGTTTTGGACTTATTATCTTCAGATTTTAAACATAAAATGTTTAGACATGTGGCTTTAGCTGTAGTGCATTTCTAGATTGCTACAGTGCCAACTTCAATTTTATTTTCATAAGGATGTTTCATAAAAAATAATTTCTAATAACTTTACAAAACTTTGAAGCTATTTATAACTATTTTTTTTCATTATGACAATAATTAATTCTACATTTACAATAAACTGCCAGGTGTCAGCTTTCAAATGAGATCATACTTGTGCTTTTAGTGCAAAGGGTTCATGAACTGTATCTGTTTCAGTTTGGGTATGTCATTTCTGGGGATTTTTCAAAAGTGGGGTTGCAGCTTAACAGGTTAAATTTCAACCGACCATTGACCATCTCAGTCTTCATCGAGCAAGGATACGAGAGAATTGTGTTTAATTTATCTCGGCTAAATAAGATACGTAATTATTATGACCGCCGCTAGCATAGCTAGCGAAAGCGGTCATATAGGGATTGTCAAATTTTTTTTATTTATTTTTTTCCCGTCACCTTACTGAATTTTTCGTCAACGATACCAGGGACACCGAAGCACCGGGGAACATGAAATTTGGTGGGCATGTAGCCCCTCTAGACTTCTAAGGAAAAATTTCGTTTGGTCCCCGGGGGCCACTCCCCCCCCCCCCGCGCTGGGCCCCCCCAAACCCCAAAAAATGCAGTTTTTCCTAAATAACTACCTGAACCGTGGCACCGAGGATGAAGAAATTTTTATGGTATGTTGGTCTACTAGACTTTTACGGAAAAATTTCGTTTGGTCCCCGGGGGCCACTCCCCCCCCCGCGCTGGGGCCCCCGTAAATTTTTCGTCAACGATACCAGGGACACCGAAGCACCGGGGAACATGAAATTTGGTGGGCATGTAGCCCCACTAGACTTCTAAGGAAAAATTTCGTTTGGTCCCCGGGGGCCACTCCCCCCCCGCGCTGGGCCCCCCCAAACCCCAAAAAATGCAGTTTTTCCTAAATAACTACCTGAACCGTGGCACCGAGGATGAAGAAATTTTTATGGTATGTTGGTCTACTAGACTTTTACGTAAAAATTTCGTTTGGTCCCCGGGGGCCACTTCCCCCCCCGCGCTGGGGCCCCCGTAAATTTTTCGTCAACGATACCAGGGACACCGAAGCACCGGGGAACATGAAATTTGGTGGGCATGTAGCCCCACTAGACTTCTAAGGAAAAATTTCGTTTGGTCCCCGGGGGCCACTCCCCTCCCGCGCTGGGCCCCCCCCCAAACCCCAAAAAATGCAGTTTTTCCTAAATAACTACCTGAACCGTGGCACCGAGGATGAAGACATTTTTATGGTATGTTGGTCTACTAGACTTTTACGGAAAAATTTCGTTTGGTCCCCAGGGGCCACTTCCCCCCCCGCGCTGGGACCCCCGTAAATTTTTCGTCAACGATACCAGGGACACCGAAGCACCGGGGAACATGAAATTTGGTGGGCATGTAGCCCCACTAGACTTCTAAGGAAAAATTTCGTTTGGTCCCCGGGGGCCACTCCCCCCCGCGCTGGGCCCCCCCAAACCCAAAAAAATGCAGTTTTTCCTAAATAACTACCTGAACCGTGGCACCGAGGATGAAGAAATTTTTATGGTATGTTGGTCTACTAGACTTTTACGGAAAAATTTCGTTTGGTCCCCGGGGGCCACTTCCCCCCCCCCCCCCCCCGCGCTGGGGCCCCCGTAAATTTTTCGTCAATGATACCAGGGACACCGAAACACCGGGGAACATGAAATTTGGTGGGCATGTAGCCCCACTAGACTTCTACGGAAAAATTTCGTTTGGTCTCGGGGGCCACTCCCCCCCCCCCCGCGCTGGGCCCCCCAAAAACCCCAAAAAATGCAGTTTTTCCTGAATAACTACCTGAGCCGTGGCACCGAGGATGAAGACATTTTTATGGTATGTTGCTCTTAAGGGCCCACATCAACCTAGCCCATAATCACTCATTTGTGATTTGCGCCCCTCCCATAAAAAATGAAAATGCAATATTATTCTGCTTTAATCGCCCCTATCTTCAGTGGAGATGTTCAGAACTGCACCATATCTCATGTGTATGATTAACTTGACATCCTCTAGGGGTATGCTAAGTTTCGTAGAATTTCATCCATGGGGGGGATATAAAATAAATTCATTTATGTGCACATTTAGTGACTGTACACTCATCGGCCTGTAGATGGTGGTGTTGAGCGAAGGGTTGCTGGTTTAGGATGATACTGTCACTAAGGTTGCCAACTGTCCCGAATTAGGCGGGACGTCCCGCATTTTGGGCCTAATTTATTTGTCCCTTGCGTGACCTCCCGTGTCCCGTTTTTTGACAAGCTGATAAACCACTGACTGATACAACAGCAACAGCAGCAGTGCTGACCACGACACTTGAGAATGATCACCGACACCTGTCATCATCCAATCACAGCTTTTTTTAATCACTGTTTTGAGACAAATTTATTTATTTATTTATTAATTTATTTGACAGGGACAGTGTACATTAATTAGCATTTCTGCAAATGCACCAGAATTAGCCAAAAGGCTATTTTTCATCCGTTGTCCCTGGACAGATCTTAAAATTGTCTACCTAAAAAAACACAATAAAAAGATTACAGTGAACAATACAAATATAAAAAGCAGTAGAATAAATATAACTCCTCACATCCTGTTGATAAATACAAGTTTACCAACATACAGACATTATGTTAATAAATAAAAAAATTAAAAAAGAATTAATATTATACACATTAACACCACAGAGACACAAGTGGCAACAGGTTGGGTTGAGTGAAGATACATATTCTTATTAGTGCTGACATGTTTGATGTAATATGAGCCAGTTTTTTAGATGTTTTTTAAACAGAGTGTATGTGGTGAGTTCCCTGATGTTCTGAGGGAGAGAGTTCCACTCCTGCGCTGCTACGACTGAAAAGGCACTCTGACTAAAAGCACTTTTCCGTAGAGGAACAACACAGTCTCCTCGGGCCGACCCTCGTGTTACTCTCTGTGTGGTGTTTCTAATGTTTACAAACTGACTGAGTGGAGGAGAAGACAGACCATGGATGATTTTGTAAAACAGACAGAGGTTTGAATACTTAATGACATTTTCCCAACTTAAGAACTTATGCTTTTGTAAAATAGCACAATGATGATACCTAAATGTTTTTTTATCCACAATTTTGATTGTCTGTTTATAAAGTGACTCTAAGGATTTTAGTGTAGTTTTATTTGCCTGTGACCAGGTTGTAAGACAGTAAGTGATATGAGACAGTACCATACTGTACATGAACATTTTAGCTGCCTGAAGTGACAAGTTTGATCTTATGAACCGGAAATTTGCGATATTAAATTTGACTCTGTTGCAGACCTTTTTTATCTGTGATTTAAAAGTTAGTTTAGAGTCTATTATTATGATTATGATAAGTATTTGAATTCTGACACAACTTTTATTTTTCCCCCTGTCACATAAATATCTGCCTGATTATTTGCAATGTTTGATTTAGAAAAGAACATTGAAACTGTTTTATTTACATTAAGTTTTAAGCAGGATTGATTTAGCCATTCAGAGACATGGGCCATAGACTGTGTGAGTTTTTCAGCAACTTGTTTTGTGTTTTTACCATGGGTATAAATGACTGTGTCGTCAGCGTACATCTGAATATGAACGTCTGGACAAACAGAAGGGAGGTCGTTTATATAAAGTGAGAATAGCAGTGGCCCCAAAATAGAGCCTTGAGGAACCCCCGTGGACATTGCGAGGGGCGGTGAGTGGTAATCACTGATCCTGACTGACTGTGAGCGATTCGATATATATGACTCTATCCATTTTATTGCATCTGCGGAGAAATTAAATTGACTTAGTTTGATTAATAATATTTTATGGCTTACAGTGTCAAAAGCTTTTTTTAAATCGAGAAACACAGCTCCAACCACGCCACCTTTATCCAGTAAATGTTTGATATTTTCTATGAAAAAACAATTTGCAGTTTCCGTGGAGTGTTGAGTTCTGAAACCAAATTGCGTTGAATGAAGAGAAAATGTAGTGTTATTCAAATGTGTTATTATTTGTTGGGAAATTAGTTTCTCTGCGACTTTTGACACTGTAGGTATGATGCTGATTGGTCTGTAATTGTCCACTGACAATGGATCTCCATTTTTGAGAATTGGAACAACAGCAGCTGACCTCCACAGGAGAGAATAAAGGAGAGATTAACAATTTTGGTTACTGGTGTTAACAATGTAGAACTGAGTTCTTTCAGCATGCACACATCTATGCCAAATATGTCTCTAGTTCTGGAAGCTTTTAATGTTTTTATTGTCTGGAAGACTTCAGATTCTGTGACTGTGCCTAGGTTGAAAATTGGCTCTGAGTTATTTATCGGACAAATATTTAGATTGTTAGATGGTAAACTTTGGGCAATAGTGGAGACAGATTCAATAAAAAAATTATTGAAGGCATCTGCAACTTTGTTTGTATTATTTGTAATTTGTCCATTTATCTTAATTTCTAAAAATTGTTTCCTTTTAGTGTCTTGTCCTACAAGTTTTTTAAGTTGGTTCCAAATTGTTTTAGAATCCCCTTTTGCATTTTCTATTATAGTCAAAAAAAAATCTGCTTTGGCCTTGCGTATAGCTTTAACAGTCTTATTCCTCAATGTTGTAAATAGATTTTTAGCACTAGCTGACTTAGTTTTAATTGCATTTTTTAGCGCACGATCCCTCTCTTTCATTAGTTTGAGTATGTCCGAGTTCATCCAGGGAAGTATGTTTTTATTGTGTTTGTGTTTAATTTTACAGCTAAAATCTTTAATTGTTCTCTCAATTGTCGCCACAAAAGATTCAGAGTCCATTTCACAATTTGTTCCCACCAATATGTGATCCCAGTCAATCTGCTGCACAGCACTATTAAATCCTTCCTGGCGGTTTTTTGGGATTCCAACAAACTCACGCTCTCTGACAGAGTAATTCAATCTCTTTTTTGAGAGCTTTCTGGCCACAAGGATCAAATTGTGATCAGAAAGACCAGCTAACATATTGTATGATTTAGATATTCTCTCAGGTCGGTTGGTAAATGCCAAATCAATCTGGGTGCTGCTTGATGTGGTGATTCTTGTGGGCCCTTTGATCATTTGGACTAGATCAAATTTGTCAGTTATTCTTTTAAGCTTTTTTCTACATGATGTGTCCTCCCAGTTTATGTTGATATCACCCAAAATAATGGTCTCTTTGTTTAAGTTAGATTCTTTCAGTAATGTTTCAAACTTTTCATAAAAAATGGCATCTGAAGAGGGGGGGCGATATACCACAATGATTGTGAAAGACATTTGTGGTGATAGTATAATATTTAAGTCCAAGCATTCTAGTTCATGATCATTCAGCTGTTGAATTTCCTGACACTGAATATTGTTTTTTATGTATATCATAACACCACCACCTTTTGACCCTTCTCTGTCTCTCCTGAACATATTATAGCCAGGGATGTTAAGTGCTGCAGAGGGGGCATTATTATAGAGCCAGGTCTCAGTTAGACAAAGATAATCCAAATTTGAGTTAAGTAACAGGTGATTAACTTGATCTGTTTTTGACATGATGCTTCTTATATTTAAATGCCCACCCAGCAGACCTTTGGGTTTTGCTTTAGGGTCCCAAACTATTTTTGAGTTATTGACAGTTTGAAAGAACGCCCATTTCCGGTGTTTGGCTACCCCTGGATTGAGCCGCTTCCTGGTTACGGTTGTTACCATGGTGACGGAGCGGCCATTCAGTAAAGTTTGTTGTTGTTGTGTGTCCGAATCATGCCTCCCGCTCCCAAGCGAGGCCAAGGCTGTACCATGCTGTAGTGATGGCCAGATCGAGGCCTCGTGAAGCAAATGAAACAGTTGAACCAAATGTGCCATATTGTTTCGAGGCTTCGAATCAATCCGACACCTGTCTCAACGGTGACACCTAGTGGTCACTTGCAGGTGTTGATCTGAAACAACCTTGACGAGCCATTAAAAAAATGTTTTTTTTATTATTATAATTTTCTAATATGTGAAGCTTGTAACCTATAGGCTCCTCACTGTGCATAATGTTATTTTGGTCATGAAAAATGAATATTAATAAAATAAATCAAGCCACAATGTCTCACTTTTTTAGAGATTTTTATTCAAAAAAGATTAATTTCTCTGCTGTGGAACGACTTAGCCTACTTCTTTTTTTACAGATAATTTCTCCAGCCTTTGAAAAAATCCTCTCACAAGGGACACTTGTTGCTGGCATACAAAGATATTTTTTAGCAAGGACATACAAATGAGGAAAGATTACTGCTCTCTCTTTCCAGTAAGTTAGTGGATCATGCGTTCTGGGCAAATATGCATCGTTGATGTATTTTTTCACTTCCACTGTGGCATCAGCTGCAGTATATTGGGTACTCATATGTAGACCTATAAAATGTATATTTACACAATATTATATTATATTATATTCACATTGAAGCTATTTTTAACATGATTGGCAGTTGTGATTGGGACATTAGGTTGTAGGGCATTGGGCTATGGACTTTATAAACAGTGTCCCAAAAGGTTGTAATTATATTTCAATTATAATTATATTTCAAACAATACATTGCATAGATGGCCCAACAGTGTCAGTAGCAGGCCTAGGTACAGGGGGAATGCCATCCTCTGCACCCTGATGCAAAATGGCAGGATGAGTGCTCCTCAAATGGCGCATCATGGATGATGTATTGTTGCAGTAGGCTAGATACCGATCACAATACACACACATCTCACTTTATTTGGGGTTTCTAAATGGAAATGCTCCCACACCACAGATGTACGGCATCTCTTCTGGGGAGCCTCCATTTTATCTATCTATCCAAATCAATCTATCTATCTATATGAATCTATCTATCTATCTATCTATCTATCTATCTATCTATATGAATCTATCTATGTATCTAGATATGTATCTATAATCTATGTATCTATGTATCTATCTATAACATATGTATTTATATATGTATCTATAATCTATCTATAGGCTATATGCATCTATCTATAATATATGTATTTATATGTATCTGTAATCTATCTATATCTATCTATTAATCTGTCTATATGTATATCTATGTATCTATTAATGTGTCACTATATGTATACTCTGTCTCTAGCCTATCAGTCAATGTGTTGTGTAAATTTAAATGTAAGCCTAAATTGCCTATAACTAATCAAATCGCACTATGTCACTATATCACCAAAAATCCGCTACCTCAAAGTCAAACTCCTCTCACAAAAACCCACGAGGTCAAAATGCGTTTATTTCACTTTTATACAGATGTGCGATTGTGTGGTCTGTTCCCGACCGTGTCAATCAAACGCTGATTCGGCGGACCACACCTGATGAAACAGTAGCCGTTTCTCAATATGCGAACTTGTCTGTACTTGTGTTCTTGTGGACTTGTGAAACGTCATCAGTCGCTGCCCTAGTACTGTTCCAATTCAAAGTTCACATCTAGCCAAGTCCAGTTCGAATCCCCGGATGTGTTCTTGATCCGCCCCTTTTACCGAGGATGCATCGAGAGGTGACTTGTGCGGACTTCAGACAGCCAGGTATCCCAGAATGCATCTCACACCAACCAGCAAGCGTCAATAGCAGAGGAGAAACCCCGCGTAATTTAAAAATACTGCTATAATTGTGTCACAAAATGTAGTTTTAAGAGTATTTCAGGCGAGAATGTAGTTGTTAAAAGCTCGAATCTTTGGTTTATTTATAAAGATAGCGCCTATTTGAAAATTTGATCTGACGTTTTCGGAGTTTTGAGAACCAGGCAATCGGACGCTCGGCGCTCGTACCCCGCCGAGAACAGCCTCTCTCGGCTAGTGCTGCTGACTTGCCGGTGGCTCGGATGTCTCTAGTCTAGTGGTTTAACATGAGATATAAATCGTCTTGTGTATATCCAACAGGCGATTTATTTATTTTATTTGTCTCATTAATGTATAATTTGTTCCCTGGCAAAACGTTTTAGCTGAGAGCAAAGTGAAGTTTCATAGCTTTATTTAACGTTAGTCTATTTAAATTTAACGTTTTAGAGAGCTGACTTATGTTTGACTGAATCGTTGGATTTATTGTTGTATACCTTTTAGGCTACTTATACTTTTAGAATGGCTATTATTGATCATTAAAACTGCCATTTAACAAAAAAGGTTATGTCATTCTATTTTATATATTTAAAACATAGCCTATACAATATTTTATTATAGTCTGCATGTTGCCTATTCTCTTCACTGTATATACATATATGACACAACCCTGTCTCTTTTTGCTAAATATTCGTTTTAATGATCAATATTATAATGTTTTTTATTCATCATATTTTTAAAATGAAAACAAAAAGAGTCAGGGTTGTGCTTTATATTTCGTGTTGTTGTAAATATGCAGTGAAGATAATCAATTGCGTTTCCTGAACCACATTTGTGTGGCCATTATGTTAAAGATTTTTTTTTAAATGAAAATGAAAAGAGGCAAAGTGGTGGTTTATAACATATTTCGTTTTATTTGTAGCCTATAAAGAGATAACCGGAGTAGCCAGAGCAAGCTGAGTGACGCTATCAAGTACGCCGCTGTTCCATTTGTAGAATTATCGGACTCGCGTCCTCCCGTCCTCGGGAGTTCGTTCTCCTGAGTCGAACTTGTCAGTCCGAACTACCAAGGACTCAAGTCCGAACTTTGCGTACTTGGTATTGAGAAACGGCTTTAGTGAAACACTTCGAGGCTCCTTCGTTTGGTCATAGTCACGTGACATGGGTGTTTCGAATCACGCTTCGGATCAGTGTATCGACACATCTGCGCTTCGGGATCTCGCAAAGCTTCGGAACGACTGTTTCGCGTCAGCCATCCTTACCATGCTGTTGTCCCACGGACTCGCTACTAAAGCTTCCGTCCGACACACCGACACAAACCCTCGGACCCGGAGTTTCCTCGTGCAGCGCCCCAACAAACCGCCCCGGTACCGCGCCATCCACACCATCACCCGCGCCTCCCCGAACAGACAGCTCGACCACAGTTGACGAGGGGAACAGAGGAAGGAGAGGATCAAGATATTGTGCAGAGCAACACGGAGATGTACCTGAACGTACCTGCAAGGTATGAGTGTGTTTGTCCTCTGCGCGTTGGTTAAGTTAGCTAAGTTAGCCTCTCCTGGCGTCTTGAAGTGATGCGGACCTGGGCACGGGTGGATGTCTCCGGATAACATCAAACATATGGCGATAATAAGTCCAGTTGTCAGCGGTGATTGAGTCGGTGTTGTTGATTTAGTCTTCTTGGTAAACTTATTGTAAAGTAGTGGGTAGACCAAAGTCACAGCCAGTGTATAGGTTCCATAGCCGGTGCTTGCTTTTGCCAAATCATTGTTTGTCCGTTTATATCCCAGATCTTCATGTTTTGACGGGTTATCATTTAAATTAAGCAGAGGAAAGATGTTACCAACCATCCGAAGTGGATCAACATGAATAGGCTTTGAAATCTTTGTGAGCAAACAATAGACTAGGAGCACTGTGACAGCCCCTCTCCCACCTGCAGCCATTGTTTTACCAATCATTGTTTGATTTGCGAACATCCTCTGCCGTCTGGTCGCTTCCGCTTCAAGCCGGACTCGTCTCGCGCTAACGGTAATTTCCTTTCACTGTCCACGTTTTGATTTCGGCTAATCAGTTTTGGCGAATGCAAACAACGTGATTATTGTTCATGAGTCTAACATCCAGCCACGCAAGAAAACATGTAGCCTAATCTTCCTGAGGGAATAATATGCTCAAAAACATTTCTGATTATTATTAATGTTTTAAAGCTTTTAGAAAGTACATAGAAAGCTTTTGTAACATTATCTTAACTGTCACTTTTGATTAATGTAATGCATCCTTGCTGAATAAAAGTAGGCAATTACTTTCTTATTTTTTTTCCCAAAAAATAATCTTACTAACCCCAAACTTTTGAACTGTAAGCCTAGTGTATAATGTTAAAAAAGCTTTCTATTTTAGATAAATGCTGTTATTTTGAACGATGGTTTGTTTGTAATGTGACTTTTTTCATGTATGACATTAAAATTATTTTTTGAATTAAATACATAAATAGGTTAAGCAATACAAATGTGTTTATGTCTGATAACCTTTTAAACACAAACTTAACTGCAGACACTGAAATGACGTACACTGTGTGATACAGTACAAATATTTTGAGTGTCCCTCATTTTCCTATAAATAACCACGATTGTCCCGCATTTTCCTTTTCTGAAGTTGGCAACCCTAACTGTCACACACACACATGCAGGAATACAAACAAACGCAAGCATGCACACACACTGACATCCACACGCACAGACACACACCCATACACACACACATACAAATCCACATGCACAGACACACACACAAACACACACGCGCACACACATGTACGCACACATACATACACGCACAGACACACACACGCACAGACACACACACACACACACACACACACACACACACACACAGACACACACATACACAAACACACACACATACACACACACACAGACAGACATGCACATACTACTACTTTTTTTAGGTATACATAAACACGCAATACAGCCAAATTGCTCCACGTCATTTATTTTTGTGGAAAGCCAGTGCAGGCCTGAGCGGCGGTCATATTTTGTACCGCCATGCGGTACATCTAGTTTAAGCTGCAGTTCTACTTCCCATTTCTGTTTTATGTATAGTGAGTCAAACCTATTGCAATTTTGTAAACATTTGTACAGCCTGGATACAGTTTTCGAGGGTAAATGTCTGTATGCCCCTGCAATCATATCTATTAATTCACTGCCCTCTTGAGAGAGGTGATTTTCAATGTCTCTATTATAAAAATGTCTTAGTTGGAAATACCTAAATAAATCAGAGTTTTCCAGATCAAATTCCCTCTTCAAGTTTTCAAAAGATTTAAACTTTTTACTCACTGTTAATGTACACACTGCGGTGATTCCCTTGTCAGTCCATCTTGTAAATGTGCTATCCATCTGACCACTTCTGAATTTTGGAGAGTACAATGGCCAGATCAACAATTTACAATCCCCCTCCATTTTGTATTTATTCAGTATATCCCACCAGATCTTAATTGTTGTATCTACTATAGAGCTGGTAAGTCCCGCCCATCCGTAAAACCCCGCTGGACCTCAAAGTCGAAAAACCGTCAATGCAAGTGAATGGGAGAAAATAATTATTTTCTGGTCCCGTTTGAATTGTGCCATGAATGTGAACATATGTTGACTGTGAATTTTTTATATAACTTTTCGTGTAAAGAATGCTACAATTTAGCGGGTAGAAGTTTGATACGGTTAGACTTTGTGTGAGAGCACTTTGTGGACTACAACTCTCGACGCGTTTGAAACGTCACCACCACTAGCACACGGACACTAGCTCACGGATCCCGCTAAACATGGCTGTCTTTGGTGCACTTCACCGCCTTCTTTCAGGGAGAGGACAAAATCTTTGAGGTTGGTGAAAACCACGGGTAAGTCAACTTTATGGGGTGACGTCACATAGGCGACATGTAGTCTTTCTCGTTATGTCTTTTCCACAACTGCTAGCCGAAGAATCATACCATATACTGTCAAACTCGTAACATGAAAAGTTATATAAAAAATTCACAGTCAACATATGTTCACATTCATGGCACAATTCAAACGGGACCAGAAAATAATTATTTTCTCCCATTCACTTGCATTGACGGTTTTTCAACTTTGAGGTCCAGCGGGGTTTTACGGATGGGCGGGACTTACCAGCTCTATAGGATTTGGTTCTATAGGTTGGTTAGATGTTTTCTCACCCAGCCTCGTTTGTGGTCGGCATGTTCCGTAGTTAAGCTCAATGTGTTTCCATTTGGAGTAATATTCTGACGAGCACCAATAAATTATATATCTCAACTGGGCAGCTAGGAAATATTCTTTAAAATTTGGAAGGGCAAGTCCTCCTCTTTTTTTCTCTAGTTGTAGAGTTTTGAGCTTAACCCTTGGTTTTGCCCCCTTCCAAATAAATCTACTCACTTGTTTATCCCATTTTTCAAATTGAGTTTTTGGTATACTAATTGGCAGTGAAATGAATAAGTACAGCAATCTAGGCAACACATTCAATTTTATCACCTCTATCCATGAGCTTAAATCCATTACTAGTGTTGCCCATTTTGTCAGATCTTTTTGTATAACTTCATTAATCTTATTATAATTAGCCTCATATAATGTGTTTAGTTCTCTAGTCAGATAAACACCTAAATATTTTATTTTTCCTGAATCCCATTTTAATTTGTAAGCTCGTCTGATTGAGTCAGCTGGTCTGTATTTTATACAAAGAACTTGGGTTTTTGAAATGTTTAACTTATACCCAGATTTCCCTCCAAAATCTTTTAGTAACGTTAAAAGTTTAGGAAATGTATAATCCGGATTGCTGAGGTATATGATAATATCATCTGCAAAGAGACCTAACTTATGTTCATCCTTAGCGACTGTGATTCCTTTAAGTTCTTTACTTTGTCTTATACACTGAGCCAAAGGCTCTATAAACAAGGCAAATAGGGAGGGGCTCAGACAGCATCCCTGCCTTGTCCCCCTGAAGAGCTCGAATCCGTCTGTTAAGTCACCATTTATTTTAATTCTAGCCACTGGTTTATCATATAGGGCCTGTATACACTTAATGATAGTTTTATCAAAACCCATTCTTTTCAAAACCGCAAAAAGGAAATTCCAGCAGACTCTATCAAAAGCCTTTTCCGCGTCAAGACTTACTAAGGCTGTAGGAGTGCTCTGTTTATTGACTTCATTAATTATATGTAGTGTTCGCCGAATGTTATCTTGCGTTTGGCGACCTTTTATAAAACCTGTCTGGTCCTCATCTAACAGGTCTGGGAGGAAGGTTTCTAATCTTCTAGCGATTATAGACGTGAATAATTTATAATCTACATTCAAAATGGAAATTGGACGATAGGACTCACATAACTCTTTATTTTTACCTTCCTTTGGTATGACTGTTATCATGGCCTCTTTCCATGAGGGAGGACATTTCTCATGTTTGAGTGTCCAATTGAGAGATTCCAACAATAGAGGGGCAAGGTCTTCTTTATAAACTTTGTACCATTCGTTAGGATAGCCATCTGTCCCTGGGCTTTTTTAGCTTTTCAGTCTACTGATAGCATTATCAAGCTCTTTTTTAGTAATGGGTGAATTTAATGATCCATTTTGAATAGTTCCTATGGAGGGGAGATCTAATTCAGTTAAATAATCTTCAATTTCTTTTTTATCTACTTGTTCTGAATGGTTATACAGAGATTTATAATATTTATAAAATATATTTTTGATTTCCTTAGGTTTATATTTTATGTCCTTACTTTCTGGATCTCTGATTTTGTTAATTGAGTTCCTTATTTGCTGTAATCTTAATCTTTTTGCTAATATTTTGGTTGCTTTGGGACCTGATTCATAAAAGATTTGTTTTGTGAATCTAAGTTTCTTTTCTGTCTCCTCATTTGCCATGTCTGATAATTGTTTTCTAATTCCTTATATTGTTTCAGCCAATTTATCACTCTTATCTGTATGCTGTTGTGTTTCTAGTTTTCTCATATTTTGTTCTAATTCAGCTTGTAGTAGCTTTTTCTTTTTTTTTAATGTGAGCTAGCCTTGATATCAGGTTTCCTCTCATCACTGCTTTTATAGTGTCCCATAATATTGTTGGCTCTATTTTTTCATCCTTATTATTGGCTATACAGTCTTGAATCTCTTTTTTGATTTCTTGCACCGCAATTTCATTATTAAGAATATTAACATTCATTTTCCATAATGTTGTTTTGTTTGGACTGTCAAGATGTATAGTTAAGTATATAGCATTGTGATCTGACACATCTGCTATTCCGGTTTCACAGTCTGTTACCCGGTGTCTATCTATAGTATTCATCAGAAAGTAGTCAATCCTAGAATGTACCTTATGAGCAGCAGAATAATGCGTATAGTCTCTCTCTAATGGATGCAGAACTCTCCAAACATCACACAGACCTGCATCTTTTATTAGAATATTAAGATTCTTGGATTTGATGTTTTTATATCTTTTAGTACTTGTTGTGTCTTCAGTGTAATTCAATATTGTGTTCCAATCGCCACCACATATCAAAATCCCCTTACTCATTATTGTTATTTTGTCAAACAATAAGTTAAAGAATGTTTTGTCTTCCTCAGGGGGTGCGTACACATTGACTAATGTGACAACAGAATTATCAATCCTCCCTTTAAAGGAGAACTCCGGTCAATTTTAACATTGAGCTCATTTTTTTGTACATTTGGAGTGCTGTCAATACAGAGAACAACGACAAAAATCAGTGTTGCCTACACCGTGTTATTCTATTTTTAAAATTTGCACCCTGTTGACTTCAATGGGGCAAGTACTAAACCTGCTTTTAGCCTCTTAACATCCTTGATGTGTCATTACAAGTGCACAGAAAATGTGAGTGATTCCTTCTGAGTGAACACGAGTGAGTCTGACTGCAGTAGATGTGAAAGAAATGTATAAAAATGATGTTATTTAAGCCAGCGCAAATACCTTTGTTTACATCCTGTTTTTCGGTTGAAGTCCAAAGTAGTCGATTGCAGAGTTCACACGCATAGGTTTAATACCTATGATCACGCGCGTGAACTCGGCAATCGACTACTTTGGACATGTTAAAATTGACCGGATTTCTCCTTTAACAATCACATATCTGCCATATTTATCGGAACATTCCTCAGTCAATTCAAAATTAACAGTGTTTGAAATTAGGGTAATATCTCCTCTCCTTCTGCTATTCTTGTACGAACTATAAAAGGAATTTATGAAACCAAGCTTTTTAAATTTCTCATGTTCTTCATTTGACATATGAGTTTCTTGTATGAATATCACTTGCATTTGATCTCTTTTCAATTTCGTTATCACCCTACTCCTCTTTATCAGGTTACCCAGACCATCTACATTTATTGTCTCAGAGGTTCATTCTTGTGTTACGCAGCACACTTTAACTTCTGCAAGAGCTTACATCATTACATCAAGTTATATCAAGGGTCAAATCAAATAGAAATGCCACTATATAGTGAAACTTCACAAAAGAATGGACTGAAGTAGAGTTTATCGATGGGTTCTCTGTGTTTACAAACCGTCTGTGTGTGTTTGTGCTCTGATGTCTCCTGAATTTGCAGAGCTTCATGCTTTCATTCGCTAGTCCCTCTCACACATTACACACTCATTCTCTCCTTTTTAGCGAACACATTTTCCTCTTTTTGCTACGTCCTTTTTTTAAGCTGCATCTGTCCATTCCCACTCTCATGATACACAGCTAAAAATTCTTGACATGAAGGAAAATACTTCTCTTTTCATATATAAACTATTATTAAAATATTCAAAATGGAATTAATTATCATGCTTCTGAGTTTTACAATTTATGTTCTCAATTTCAGTGTTTGGACCCCTAGTAATAATCAGTGTGGTCACAACTGTTAGGTCACAAAATTAGAAACTTCTGTGTGTGTGCGTGTGTGTGTGTGTGTGTATGTGTGTGTGTGTGTGTGTGTGTGTGTGTGTGTGTGTGTGTGTGTGTGTGTTGTGCAGTTTTGGCTATACATGTGAGGGCCAAATATCCTCACCTATATAGTGAAATAGTAAGAAGACATTTTGAGGATTTCGAGGACAAAGCGAAAACATTTTACTGGTCCTCACCAGTTAAAAATAATATAATACTATAACATATTATATATAAAAATATAATATATAATATTATAATAATATAAAATAAATAAATCTTAAATCTAGTGTTTCTGTGTTTGGGAGTGAGGCTTTGGTTTGCCTTGGCCATAGAAAACAGCATTAATGTGATATAAAATGAATGGTCTGACTCTATGCAATGTCCTCGCTAATATAATGAAACATTCTGTGTGTGTGTGTGTGTGTGTGTTTGTTTTCTAGTGTGGATCACGGAGGAGAGATCAGGATGTCAGCAGGACCACGCAGATGTAAGTCCACAAACACACAGTTTTAGTTTTTGGTGTTTTGTTATGTTGGCTTGAGAAAGCTATTCAACTTATTATTATTAGTGGTGCTTGCGAAACACACAAACACACACACACACACACACACACACGCACACACACACACACACACACACAAAGGGCCTCAAGGTCCCAATATACTCCCAGCTAAGTTCTTAATAAGGGCGCCCCCCTTATATAATGGTAGGGGAAACCCTGTGTTCAGTTCAGTCTAAGAAAGTTTCAGCTAGTCGTTCTCTTAAAGGAGCATTTCACCCATGGGAACATTGATCTTTATTGAAAGTGGGTCATATATGTAGTCGAAATGTAAAATAAATTTTGAATTTGGTGCCTTCTTGACCGAGGAAAGACAGAAAGTAACTTCAGGACGCATTTGTATGAAAGACAACAACTCCCACAATGCACCACATTGCACAGCTGCGCAAGCCACTCCTACTAATCCAGAACAGCATATGAATCACTCATCCGTCCATAAGCCTAGCTACCACCGGAGCTTGAAATTCATTTCACACAAAATGTCTAACGTTAGTTATTTGGCGAACTCATTAGTGAATTACTCCTCATATGTATTTCTTTCGAAGTGGTGAATTATTGCATGGTAACGTTACCGGGATGTTCAGTCAGATGCGGTGCGAAACTAGGATGGTTCACAACACAAACGTCCGTGTCCTCGTCTGATTCAGAGATTTCGTCCAGGAGAAATTGGCATCTTTTAAATTCTTTGCAGCAGACGGACTCTAGCTCTGTGTTCGTAGTTGCATAGTGAGATCACCGGCGCCATCAGTCCGCCCCCAGCTCGAGCCAGTCTGGGCTTCTCGTCCGCGGCAGGCAGGTCTTCTGCCTCGGCTGCTCTTCGCTATGCGGCTCGTAAAGGAAGCCACAAACACCTGATTCAAGCATCAGACTTCCGAAATCCTCTTCTTCTACATCATATTGAGTAACGTTACCCTCCGCTATTGTCATATCTTCACAGCTGGCTCCACAGTGCCTGTTAGCTTAGCTTCCAAACAAGATGGAGGATATTGCTTTTAGTTTCAGAAAGTGAAGTCCCACCCACTGATCTGTAATAGGCCTGTAGCGTGAGCGGGTCCCGCCCCCTGGAATAATGAGGAGCTAGTGTTTGTAGTCTCTACACTTTTCAATGAAATGTGACTTCCTGCTTATTATGACGCAAAATGATGATTTTTACGTCATAATAAGCAGGAAGTAAAACACTTAAATCCTTATTTCTCCCATCTCAGGGAAAAATTAATGAAAAATCCACGTTTATTATAATATATGACTGGGATTCTTACAATACAAAGCTTAATGCAAATGGGTGAAGTGTCCCTTTAAGGCGAGACACTACAGGTGAATAGGGTAAAATTTTAAAATAATAGATATCACCATGAAACTTCCTCAGTTGATTACTTTCACAAGTATATAAAAAAAAAATGTATTACAAGTTTTAGAAATTTGTATGTTTAATTATGCAAATTAGGCATTATCTCATTAAATATGCACGATTTTGCATATATTTTCGGTAGATAGATCTGAACATATGATAAAGCCAGGTGAAATTTTTTTTTTTTTCATTTTGTTTACACACAAGATGAAAATAAAAACTCAGAGGGATTTCAGGATATATGCTTTCATTACCTAGGGAATCAAAATATACTGTCCATAGCCATAAAAAATAGATTTTCACCATATTTTTTTGATTAAAATGTCACATAAATCAGGCCAGGAATGATTTATTAACAAATCCCTCTGAAAATATCTTCAGAATACTGCTAAGTGTATAACTGTAAAGTTTGGTGTACACAGGTGCTACATAAGCTGAGATGTTTCTACTGGAGAATGACAAAAACTCATTTTGAGAAAACTGCAGTTAAAGATTTAAATAGCTCTAAATGAGAAATTGGCGTTAGCTTTAAATCCCCCTTTGGCCATTCACGATTGGTTACTGATAGAAAGGAAATGCCCATATTTGGGTTACATAGCGTTGTGCAGGAGACTCAGAGCTTCACAGTGATACCGGTCATGACAGACTTCAGTAAACAGACGGAGCTCGGCGTGTCGCGTTGTAATGCTAACGTCCTGGTAAATTATTGATAAACTTACAACCGCAAGTAAACTAAATGTAATAAAATAAACATCTTAATGTATATTTTCAACGTTTTCTTTATAGCAGCTTGAAAGAACACATATTGAAGGAGTAAACTAGCCCAAAATCTCAAAATTGACCTCTGCATGAAAATCTATGTTTTTGCCTGCCGTCTCTCCGGCATCAGCGGTAAAACGCAGTTGGAAATACGGTTGCAGCGATACACTGATAGTGAATATCTGACTCCGCCCACACGGCTGAGAGCGACGTTTAGATGATGTAAATATGTGCTGCACACTTTCCTCTCAGTAACTAAATAAACATCTTTATAGAGAGCATAAGAAAAGCATCTGATCAGAACATGGGTATGTTAGCATGAGCTCTGCAAATTAGCACTCCAGTAAAGTCACGTTTATTTATATGGCATGTTATTCAATAGATTGCTTGAAAAGCAGCTTTACAGTATTAAACATGATCAACAGTGTCAGAGCCTCAGATTATCAGAAGCACAACTTCATCTCCTACTATAAAGCGGCTCTCCAGTGTGTTCATGTCTTCCCCCGTGGAGATCTTTCCTCGACAGCATCAACAGATGAAATGAGTCAGAGAAGAGTTCAGTGTGAAAGAAGGCGGAGCCTCAGCGCACGCATCATATTACGTCATCGTCACGCGACCAATCAGCAGAGCTCGTTTTGTGACTTCAGAGTTTTTCTGTGTGTCTGAATATGTTGTTGATTGTCATTATTGTTGAGATTCATGCGCTGATTCTTGATGTCTGTGTGAGTCTGCATGATCCTGTCTAAACGTCCTTCTGCATTTTCATTAGTATCGGCATGTGAAGTTAACAACTAATATGAACTAGTTTAGTCAGAGATTAGACTCTGGTATCAGTGAATCACTAAATGATGACCATCATCACTAAACACTGACCAACATCTGATCAGTTTCTCTGGTGTGTTTGCCGTAACACACATGTGTCAGAAACACACAGTTAAAGCAGTCAGAGAGAAACTAATGTTCAAAACTCGAGAGTCAAGAGCAACTAAAGCAAACACTGAACACAACTTTAATATCAACATCAACATCTGAACTGGTAATTCCCAATAAGAACTTCAGCAGGAAAGAAATAAAGTCTGTAATAAGTGGAGATGCAGAGATCTTGAGAGATCTGTGAGTGTTTAGTGTTCTGATGGGGTTTAAAGTGTGTGTGTGTGTGTGTGTGTGTGTGTGTGTGTGTGTGTGTGTGTGTGTGTGTGTGTGTGTGTGTGTGTGTGTGTGTGTGTGTGTGTGTGTGTGTGTGTGTGTGTGTGTGTGTGTGTGTGTGTGTGTGTGTGTGTGTGTTGAAGAGTCGAGCCTGTGCTTCAGTTCAGGAGAGAAACACTGATGATATTCTGTATCTTTATTTCACAGGCACTAAATTATATACACATTCATCTGTGTGTGTGTGTGTGTGTTTTATTTTACAGTGAATGTGTTTGTTAGTAATAATTCAGGAAATTCCTGTAAAATAAGTGTTTTTCTGTAAAACGTTTAATGAAAACTTGTGCACTTTAGAAAAGTTTTGTGCACTTTATTACAATTTGGATATTTTAACGTAATTTCACGTTTTTTGTTCATCAGTCATTGACAGTTTTTGAACGATTATGTGTTTACGGTGCGTGTGTGAATCAGATCATCATAGAGATTTGCTCTTTTGATGTGGACAGACATCCAGTCTATTAGTTTATTCTAATAGCATATATTCTATAATAATATATACTGTTGATATCTACTACAATATAATATATCTATAATATAATTCTAACAGTTTATTAGTTTAACCCTGCTAACGGTCTAGCCACATCCTAGCAACCATTTAGAGCTCCTTAGCAACCGTATAACATCACGAATAAGCCATATTTCAGCACCAGAACATAATGCAGACTTATGAAAATCAAGCACCTAGAACACCCTAGCAACTGCCTAGCAACTGTCTAGCAACCATCTAGCAACCACCCATAACACCATAGCAATCACCTTGAACATCCTAGTAACTGCCTAGCAAACACTTAGAGTAACCTAGCAACCACCTAGCAACTGTCTAGCAACCACCCAGAACACCCTAGCAACCACCAAGAACACTCTAGTTACTGCCTAGCAAACACTTAAAGTAACCTAGCAACTGCCTAGCAACTGTCTAGCAACCACCCAGAACACCCTAGCAACCACCTTGAACACCCTAGTAACTGCCTAGCAACCAGCCAGAACAGCCTAGTAACTGCCTAGCAAACACTTAGAGTAACCTAGCAACTGTCTAGCAACCACCCAGAACACCCTAGCAATCACCCATTACACCATAGCAACCACCTTGAACATCCTAGCAACTGCCTAGTACAGACTTAGTGACCTAGCAATCACCCAGCAACTGCCTAGCAACTGTCTAGCAACCACCCATAACACCATAGCAACCACCTTGAACATCCTAGTAACTGCCTAGCAAAGACTTAGAGTGACCTAGCAATCACCTAGCAACTCCCTAGCAACTGTCTAGCAACCACCCAGAACACCATAGCAACCACCCATAACACCATAGCAACCACCTTGAACATCCTAGTAACTGCCTAGCAAATCTGTGATCAAGACTGTATTTCTTTCAAAAAAAACTTTCTGGCCAGTCTTTCTCAATAAATCTCTGGATAAGTTTTCAGAACAAAAACACACACAAAAAAACAGCTGTCTGAAAATACATGTCTATGAAATTCAGCCATAAAAACATTTCAATTCGTTAAATTTCAAATGTTCAATAAACGTATAAAGAAATCTAATTCTAAAACTATTTAAAATTCCACATAATATTCAATTTTGTTAGATTACACTCAAATTTACACGATTCAAATTAAAATAATTTAATAAACTCCATATCAAATCAACATCAAGAACTTTTTGATCTGGTTGTAAATGTTGCTGTTGTAATGTGTGTGTTCTTGTGTTCAGATGCCGTTGATCTCACACTGGATCCAAACACAGCACACACTGATCTCGCTCTGTCTGAGGAGAACAGAAAGGTGACGTGTGTGAGAGAGAGGCAGTCGTATCCTGATCATCCAGAGAGATTTGATGAGTGGGAACAGGTTCTGTGTGGAGAGAGTCTGACTGGACGCTGTTACTGGGAGGCTGAATGGAGTGGAGATGATGCTGGTATATCAGTGTCATATAAAGGAATCAAGAGGAAAGGATGGAGTGACAGTGGGTTTGGAGGGAATCAGAAGTCCTGGAGTCTTGAATGCTCTAATCACAGATTCACTGTCTGGCACAATAGTAACTCCACTGCTGTTTCTGCTGGTTCAGGATCCTGTAAGAGAATAGGAGTGTGTGTGGACGTGTCGGCCGGCACTCTGTCCTTCTACAGCGTCTCTGACACACACACACTCACACACTTACACACATTCACACACACATTCACTGAACCCCTCTGTGCTGGATTTAGACTTGATAATGTTAACTCTTCAGTGTCTCTGTGTCACATTAAACACACACACAACTGACTGACACACACACACAACTAACTGACTAACACACACACTGACGGAAACACACACACAACTGACTAACACACACACTGACTGACACACACACACAACTGACTAACACACACACACTGACACACAAACACACAGATGAACACGTATTAAAAACTGTGTTGCTGTTGTTGTTTCTTTTCTCGTGTGTGTGTGTGTGTGTGTGTGTGTGTGTGTGTGTGTGTGTGTGTGTGTGTGTGTGTTGTGTCTGAACGTTTGTTGATGTTGGTTTGAAGATCTTGTTGATCATATTAAGAATATCATCAGGATGTTTTCTGGGTTTTTGTTGTTTCTTTAAATATATTTGATCATCTGTCGGTTCCAGAAGAGGAAGACGAGCCGCTGAGTTTCCAGTTTCATTTGTTCGGTCACTTTTGTTGTCGAGTTAGTGTGTTGATCTGAAGTCAGAGAGAGAGAGAGAACGACAGAGAGAGAGAAAGAGAGAGAGAACGACAGAGAGAGAGAGAGAAAGAGAAAGAGAGAGAGAGAGAGAATGACAGAGAGAGAGTTTGAATGGAAACTGTTGAACATTTATTAAATAAAGTGTATAATAAAGATGACACACACATACACAGAACTCCAGAGAGAATCACAGGTTCAGGATCAGTGACACACACACACACACACGCACACACACACAGCGTCAGGATGAAGATGTTTCTGTCAGTCTAACAGGAAAGAGACACACACACACACACACTTGATGCTCAGGCTTCACACACACACACACACACACACACACACACACACACACTTGATGCTCAGGCTTCACACACACACACACACACACACACACACACACTTGATGCTCAGGCTTCACACACACACACACACAGACACACACACACTTGATGCTCAGGCTTGACTGTATTGTCCACATTAATATTGTGTAATATTCCTCAGGATGTATTTTCAGGAGATCATGTGATTTTACTGTATTAGAGTCACAGAATGATCCAGCGTTCAGAAGCTCTGCTGGAGAAACACGTGTTTATGACTGAACTCTAGACTGTGTTAAATCTGATTGACTCTCGCTGCACATTCATTCCTTTGAAGACTTTAAATATGACTAAATATATATTAATACGTTACAAACTTGATTTGTCTAGTATTTTGTTAAACGAACAGCTCTATCATGAGTGTGTTCTGACTCTGGATCAGTCTCTGTTTGCTCTGGTTTGGTTTCATCAGTGTGTGTTCAGGTGTGTGTGTGTGTGTGTGTGTGTGTGTGTGTGTGTGTGCGCAGGAGAGTCAATGATGATCAAACACCGTCTGACTGGATGTTCAGCTGCAAACACACACTGCATCAATCTCTTTATTTTCTGTTTCTAATCCTTAAACCCGCTCTTTGTCAAAATGTTTAATAAATACCAAATGCCAAAATAAATGTTCTTCTGTCTTTAATCCAAGAAATCAAGTAGGAATGTGTAATAATATAATATAATACTATTTTATTAAGTGAATCAGTGGGCATTATTCGACAATAAACATTTCAAATAGTAGAATATTGTCACATGACCTCATTATGATTCATATTTAGTTCAGAGTCCAGTTTTCATCTCGGAAATTAATTATTTTGCATTATTCAGTTTCGAGTTAAAAAAAAGAAAAAATCTATATTTGCCAATCGTCCAAGTCAAGCACAGTGCATTAGTCTTCAGTTCAGTGGGCTCTTCTAGCAAATGTATTTGAATAATCCAAACAGAAAATGTGCATAATGTGCTACGAGTTCACATGCTGTATATTAAGAGGAGTTATTAAAACACACAGTGGATGTTGAACTCTTATGTTCATATTGGACCAGACATGGAGTGACAGTCACAAAACCCAATGTGTCTCTTTCCCGACTATAAGTCGCACTATTTTCCATAGTTTGGCTGGTCCTGCGATTTATAGTCAGGTGCGATTTACAGTATATGTCAAAATTAATTCAGACTGAGATGAATCAGAGAATGTCTAATAAGGCTCAACCAAGAGAAAGCATTACCGTCTATAGCCGCGAGAGGGCGCTCTATGGCGGAGTTGTTCAGAAGCGACACCAAGGATGAAGAAGATGATGTGGAATGAGATCGCGGGAGCTTGGTGAACTGGTTTAATGGTAACTTGTTTACTGGTAACTTGCTTGTTGGACTCGCTGGCTTATGTTAATTTAGCCTATTCAGCCTCCCAGGTATATGTTCTTTATGCTATTGTGTAGAATAACTGTTGATGTGTTGCGTTAACACACCGGACACCTATTCAGCCTGTTGTTCTGTGTAGTTGAATAACTTGCCTTTCCAGATTAAATGTCTGTTCTTGGTCTTGGATTTTGTGAAATAAATTTATAAATAAATGCGACTTATAGTCCAGTGCGACTTATATATGTTTTTTTCCTCTTCATTTTTTGGCATTTTTTGACTGATGCGACTTATAGTCCGGAGCGACTTATAGTCCGGAAAATAAACCAGCAGGATTTAATTTAAAAATTAAATTAAAAATTAATTTGTAAATTAATTAGATTAATTTAAAAAAAATTAATAAATTTTTTAATTAAAATTATTTCTATATTGTATCCACTCAGTAGTATACAATATAATAGCCATATAAACGTAGCGTAATTATAATAATAAAACATAGTGGGATATTCAGTGATATTGGCTGTGCAATATCGACTTTTGTGATTGGCCAATACCGGCAGACTGGAGCCAATGGAAATGCTTCTCCTTCGGTGCGCGTCTATTCCTCTGAGAACTGCGAAGCAGACGCTTGAGGTAAATTATCTGGAATGATTAGTATATTAATTGATTTACGATGCCTAGTATGTGAGAGTGTTATGTCTGTAGCGTTAATGATCCGTTCTGAGCTCATGGTTAGCAGCATAAAGGTGCTTGCTGGTGATACTGATTGTCTTTTATGCGGCTGTCAGGGCTGCAACACTTTTCACACGCTCTCACGCCACACATCCGTTTTCTCACGCATAGAAAAATTGCGGAGCAAAGAGGTACTTTTGATATTAAACTATATTGGCCAATACCGGCATAAATGAATTTTAAAATTCAAATGTTGAATTTAGCCAGAGACAGTCATGCTCAGAGCTTTTCAGTGTTTTCAACCACATGCTGTTTATTTTAGGTTTCAGACATATAAATTCACATAAGTACTAAAAAAACAATACATTTAGAGTTTGCAAAATATACACTGATGTCTATGGAAGAGGTAATAATCCTTTACATTATAATTAGACATGTTTTATTCATATCAGATACACATTGTGTAAGTAACTTGTGTAATGTTTACTCTATTCTTCTCCCAGTTCACCAGCCACTTACTTTTAATTATTTCGGGAGAAGTGGATGAATTCACGTGTTGTAAATCCAACAGATCCGATTCTCTGAACTGCGTCTGCGGCACAAACTAAGATGGCGGCGCCCATCGCGCATACAGCGAGAGGGGGTTCAGCGAAAAATCGGCAGCTGGCAGCAGGAAGTAGCTGCCACTGGCAGCAGGAAGTAGCTGCCACTGGCAGCAGGAAGTAGCTGCCGTTGACAGCCGGAAGTCCTGCCATATTAGGAGGGACCTGCCATTTCGTGGCAGCCAATCAGTATCGTCCAACGTAGTAGCAACCAATCACATTTACCTGGAAGTCAAGCGACAGCAGCCAATGGTGGCGCCGGTGAATCTTCAGTAATGGCGGTGGTATTTGGCTCGGTAAGTTCGTATATTATCAGATTAATAAATAATTGTTGCTCTGTACGTTGGAGTTTAACTTTTATGTTAGAGACAGTGTATCTGTGACTACTTAAGTTGAATTGGTTAATTTAATCATTTGTAGAAACGCAGCTTGTGCACCGTGTGCTCCTGGTTTGTGAGGGGCTATCATTAATTTTAAATACTAACTTGCGTTACCATTATCATTAAATATTAGCGTTTGTTAACATGTTAACTTAATCTATTGATTAGAATAAAGCTCATGCTGATTTATTGGAATTGACAAGCTCAGCCTTTATGATACACGTGCAACGCTAACAAAACATATCCCAAATGATCTAACTTATGTTTTAATACAAAACACCATTTTAATCAACTTTACTTCACCATATTCTAAACTTCTGTTTTTTAGTTTCACCAAGTTCACCACAGCCTGTCACAGATTGCTGGGGATGGACAAACATATGTGCCATGAAGGAAACCCCAGATTTCCAGTTGCAAAACCAACCAAACGCACTGGTGTTTTCACACATTTCACGTATTATATCCTGTCTTGATCAAAGCAGGCAAAAGGCATTCTGTTTTTTATCTTTTTATTTTTTTTATACAAATTCTAGATTGTATCGAAAATTTGACATTTCAGTGTCTGTTTATTTTCTTAGTTTGATCATGTTTTGGATGGGACCCAATCACCAGATGAGACCAGTATATATATATAATATATATATATATATATATATATATATATATATATATATAAAATATAATAATTATTTTATATATATCTATTCAAAATATACTGGAACTGTTCACTTTTTCCATATAACTTTCACCCCCAGTTTCACAGACAAGGCTCAAACTAGTCCCAGACTAAAATGCATGTTTAACTGAAAGCAAATTACACTTGTGTATCTTAAAATATCAGTGCCATTGTTTCTTTTAAGATTCACAACAGTAATGTTTTTTCTAAGGCATATTTATAAAAGTCCTAATTGCACTAAGGCCTAATCCTGGCATAATCTAAACCCTATCTGTGAAACCGGGCTTCAAAGTTTTACATATTAGTCCAGTGGTTCAGTTCAACACTTTGTTCTCTGGCTTTAGATAGGCATAGACAGTGGCATTTAAAAAATAAATTACACCTGCTCCCTAGTTCAGGTATGCTACTGTCTACTGCTGCAACATGGCTAAGTGGTTCAACACGGAGTTCATCTCTCTCTTTCTCTCGTGTGTGTAAAATAACTAACTTTTTCCCCCTTCTTTTTAAGCTCAGTTGCAATAAAGATGGATCCGGAAGCTTGTTAAAAATAAGGTATTGATTTCATGTTACAACAATTTTGATTTCTTTGCTAACTTTAGTGTATAAATAAAATGTTAGTTTTTCCATTTAGATTTTTTTTTTCCAGGATGTTCCAGCTCAGTTGGGATATCTATCTTATATACTTATACCTAACTTATCTATCTTTTTCTAACATCTGTCTTTCTTACTAATCTTAAGGTTACAGGGGTTAAACACTATGTGATCTGATTCACAGAATTGTACTTTTATGTGTATTTCTTTAAAGTGAACATTATCTGTACTACTTTTGGAGGAACTGCGATTCCATTGTGTGTGTGTGTGTGTGTGTGTGTGTGTGTTGAATGTTCTGTGCAGGTCTTGTGATATGCAGCAGCTGACCCCAAGACGCCTTTCTACGACCTCCGAGGTCATCACCGGACCATCTTGGACTCGGATGACAATGTCGACTTACCCTCCTATCTATCCATAAGTGTAGAATTGTTTTAACTTTGTTCTTTTGCCAATGAGAAGTAGCCAACCTGTATTTACTGATGTCAATCATGCCCTTGGAAATGGTATAACTGGTGTGAGATTTTGTGTACAGTAGAGTCTCTGGCTTGCGACCCCGTGAGACTTTAACGCCTGGCTCTACCGATGAAACTATTCTTCATTAAATTTTTACTTATTTGATTGAACCTCACGACTCCTGGTCTTCTTTCATCATATCTGGTCCTGGGTCTTTAAGCTGTTATTCCCTAACACTAGAAACATTGTAAATCATGTTAAACCATGCTAGAACATTGTAAAACGTTTTCAAACTTTCTTTTTCAAGCCAACTTAGTTTTTAATGAACTTTAACATCTAGTTCAGAATTGTTGTTCATTCCGATTTCAGAACAACAAATATCAAGCCTGTTTTCAAAGTTACAGCTGTTTTATAAAACAAAGACAAGAATGTATTGAAATACTACAAATGTAAAACTGAACTTAAATGATAGCAAAATATGATTTTTAAATAAAGGTCATTGAGAAAATGTTTTTTTTTTCTTCTTTTAGACATGACATTCATTATTTGTTTAATGAATGTTTATGTACGTTTAATAAATATACAATATTATTATATAGGCATTAATTTATGTATATATTTCATTTTTTGACAAACATGTACACAAATTATATTTATACACGTACAAATTCATAATTTCAAGTGTAGTTTAATGTTTGTTTTTTGTACTATGTCTATGATCTTCGTTACTTAATTTATATTTGATAAACCTTTTTAAACCAATTACAAAATAATTACAAATTTAAGTAATTTATTTAAATAAGTACTAAAATTATATATATACATTGATATAATAATTTATTTGCCTTGCTAAAAGCGGCATCCACCTCCGACTTCCGGTTATTAGCGGCAGCTGACGTCAGCTGCCAGTGGCAGTTACTTCCTGCTGCCAGCTGCCGATTTTTCGCTGAACCCCTACTGGATACAGCTCAACTAACGCGATCGTTATAAAGTTGTTTAAACAACAAAACACTTCCACTTGCATGTATTTGACAATCGGAATATCAGATATGTCATGCCATAGCTAACACATTTGTGAATATTCTGAATAAAAAAGGGAAAATGACATAAAAGCAGATCATCATTCATTCAACGCTGTTGCTGCTGCGGTGTGTCACGTGACAAGCAATGACGCGTCACCATGGACACCATAAAGTGACACGTTCTAAATAACGGTCGCCTTGAAAAACTCACGCTGGGGGGTCAGCCAGATTATTTTAAATGTACGTGTGAATTGTTGTATTGCGCAGCCGCAGCGGAGACACTGCCAGTAGCGGCAGTGTAATAATAAGCATCGGCTAACAAACGTGCTACTTCTAGCGATCTTAAACGTCGGGACTTCTGCGTGTCAAATAGCATGCATCCACTTCTTTGTCAGACAGTCATCGCTTGGAAAAGCATTAAAACTCAAATATGGTTGTCACTGATTATTATTTGTGCAATGAGGGATGCTACAGTGACACCTCGATGTTGCTTCAGCCATTGCTGTTTCGACCGGAAGTCGCTTTACACAACAAACGCTAAACCGGATGTGCGTCCTAACTTCCGTGAAAAAGGCCTATAGCGGTCGCCTTGAAAACTCACGCTGGTGGTCAGCCAGATTATTTTGAATGTACGTGTGAAAGGGTCTTGACTTGTTGTATTGCGCAGCCGCAGCGGAGACATAATTTAAGGGCGCGAGTCCCACAAGAATATGATTTTATCCTCTTAGTAGTGTCTTTTTTTACAGTCTATGGTAGTGACAGAGAATGTGAACTCCAGACACACACCGACACACGGCCACGTTTTCTGCGCGTTTATGGCCCTGCTCTGCGTAAATGCACTGCCTCTTTTGACGCGAGAGATTTTGCTGGGCACTATATTACATATTTATTATATTTTTACTTTTATCATTAAATAATTGTTATTATAACAAAAACTGCATTATATTTAATTTAATTTGTTATTTTTAACCTTTAATAATACCAGCAGATTGGGCCCTCTATGTTTACAGCATTAGGTGAGATTATTTTTAAAAAATAAAATTTAAAATAAACATGTATCCAAATTAGTCAATATTGAATCAAAATCGGAATCAAATCACAAGAATGGAATTGAAATCTTGAAATTTTTGTCAAACAATAATAAAAACTGTATCCTACCAGTCATTGTACAATGTAAACATTGCAACATGTTGTCACTAAACTTCATACAATTCTATTTAGTTACCAAATGTTTTGACAATCACAATTACACTTATTGTGATGCAATATTTGTTTTTACCAATATTAAAAACAATATATTAACCCCCCCCCCCCCCCCCCCCCCCCCCACACACACACACACACACACACACTTTTAGTCCATGTCTGTTAGTTCTGAAGCCATTTATAAGCTTGTGTTCTCCAAAACATCATACACTTGTACAATAACACATAAATATGACAACAGATTGTTTTTTAATGCCATCATGAACACAGATGACACTATAACACTGTTTCTCTGGCACTGAGGGAGAATATCATCATTTATGACGGACATCAGGAACCGCACAAGTAATATCAATATGAAATGTCATCAATATGAAAACGGTACAGGTGTAGTTTCATAACATCAGCAACATGAACCATTTAAAACAGCACTTTCATAGTGATACTTTGGTTAAATATTAAACACTAATGTAGTTCTGGCTGATATTTACAGCAGTATTTGGATGTTATGAACAGAATGAAGCTGTAATTGTGTGTTTCCAGTTTGAGCTTTAAGGAAACTGAAATAACAGCATGAATGAATCAGTTGAATCGCCTTTACTTTGGTTTCAGCTCAATATTAGAGTTGCAGATTTGTCTGAATGGATCAATGAGGAAAGATCAGCTCAATGATGGAGTCGAGCGTCCAGGCGAGTCTGTTCTGGTCCTCAGCATCTGGTGATGAAGCTCCTGGATTGGGTTTTGGCCACCAGTAATCGCAGCGAATCGCTGGACGTCCGGATGAGTTCTCTTCCACTGACAGGGAAAGACAGAGCAGAGGAGGGTTATTCTGTCCTTTTCAGAGTCAAGAACGTCCATCATCTCATCTGTGAAACCTCAGAAACTGATAGTGTTTAATCTTATAAGTGAATCTCACCAAACATGCATGTCCACGTTTCTTTTTCTCTCCAAAATCAAAAGATAGACGTAAGAACTTGTATTTAGCTTAAAGAAAATAATTATTTAGATTTTCTATACCGCAATGCAAACAAATAATTATAATAATATCATAATTGTCTAAATTGGGAAGTAAAAGACAGAAATTCTGTGGGAAAATGGGGAACTTGAGTGTTTAACATGCTAACATTAGTTGTGCTGCTTTAATGCGGATTTACATTAAAAAATTAACAAACAAACTATTGTAAGAATGTAAGAATAATGTGAAATGACAACAAATAAAACACAAAGTAATACATCCAGAAACATTATGAAATCAAATTAATAATTTTGGCACGTAATAGTGAGTGTCAAAACGTAAAACATTGTTATAACAGTCCTAAAATATGCTTAATTTCTTATCAATGGAAGTTATAAGATAAAATGTATAAAAAAACAGAGATAAACAAAAAAACTAATTTTATAAGATACAATTAAAATGTATAAAATTTTAATTTTTAATTTAATACCAAAATAAAAGATCTCCCGTTTCCAAAAGAAAGAGAAACTGGTAGCCCTGCATATGACTGGGTCATATCACTATACATAATATTATAATATTATGAAAATAAATTAATAATTTTGGCACGTAATAGTCAAAGTCAAAATGCAAAACATTGTAACATTGTAAAATATGCTTAATTTCTTATCAATGGAAGTTATAATATAAAATTAAAATGTATACAATTTTCATTTTTAAAAGCAAATACATCAAATATTGAATAAAATAATAAAATAAGGCAGGGCTACCAGTTTCTCTTTCTTTTGGAAACGGGAGGGTTTTTTTTTTTTTTTTTTTTTTGTATGACTGGGCCATATCACTAAAACAATACAATATTTTTCAGGTTTTATTCTATTATTTTATTCAATATTCTATATATTTGCTTTTAAATGTCTCATGGGCGCTTTTTTTAATCAGAGGATTAATTCTTTCACCCAAACCAGTAAAAATACAGTGAAAAATAATGCAAATGGGAATGTTTTTTAATCAATAAAGAAAATAAGTATTTAATTGTTAATGTAAAATGACACCCTTCATCAGTGAGTCAGTATGTCAGGTGTTCGTCACTAATGGTCAATTATCACTTCATTAATCATTTAATTATCTCATTAACTTCACTGACTCACGCTGGTCAACAACACCGGCTTCAGAAGTGAAACAGCAGAGATATATTGTTTATTAGCACTTCTGTTTGTCTGTCTTAATAAACCCACTAGTGTTCACAGTTCAATCAAACATCTGTGGACTTCAGCATTTTCTGTGCAAAACACTGTTTATGTTCAGAGAGAGCAAGAGCAACAAAGGTTTACCTAAATGACCATCAACAAATATGAACATTCATCAGTGTTTTTGTTAAGTCTGTGGTTGTAATATGTGGAGTTCAAGTCTAACTTTAGACGTTTCCACCCAAACTGGTGGAGCTGGACTTCAGGAACATTAATGATTAGTTAACTTGAAGTGTGCTATTTTGAAACAACTCATTTTGTACTAAGTATATTCTAGTAGTAATTAAATTGTAGTAAAGCATAACTTTAAGTGTATTTAATGCACTTTTGTGTACTTAATTAGAACAACTTTAAGTATATTTAGTAAGTGTATGCCTGTGTAGGAACTATACATGTTTATAGTGATATGAAAGTGTACTTTATTTGTGTTACAAGTACATTACAAATTCATTATGAGTGTCTTCGAAACATACAAGCAATATGGTGAAAAAGAAATATATTTAAATTGTACTATGTATTAAATGTATTATTTTGAAACAACTTCAAGTATATTAAGTGTATTTCAAGACATGCTAAAGATCAATTTTAAGCTATTTGCACTATATTTTAATATATTAAATTGTGCTAAAATGGATTCACTACAGTTAAGTGTATTTCTTTACAGTTCAAATATTTGAAGCTTAATTTTAATGTATTTCAAGAACATTTAAATAGCATTACAAATGTATTAGCATTACACTAATAGTTTATTATAAAGCTGTTTTATTCAGTATTTAAAATGGTATGTTAGTGAGGTATTAGTTCATCAAGGTTTTCAGTAAACAGGATGGTGTATCTATCGGTCAGGACACAGGAATAAAGACGAGGAGATGTAATTTCTTCTTTCAACTGTATTGAGCTCCAGCAGTACTCATCAGAACATCCCAATATCCAGTATTGTCATTATAGTCTGATAAGAAACAAATAAATCACCATTAGATAATGTCATTTAAGTACTTAAATTACTATGCAACGTAAATAATAAATCCACACACATAATACAAATCAGGATCATCAAATATAAATCTCTCAATAAACATTACTATGCCCCTTTAAACATAATATACAATAACATAAACGAGGATATTACTCTTTGGAGAAATATAAGGAGCTTCACCTCCTATCTCACTGACCAGTTTACATGAAACTGTATTAAACGGGGTTTACAGAAGGAGAAATGGCGACACCCTCTGGCCAGACTAAGCTACTACACAAACAGCGTCCGCACATGCTCTCATGACTTCTTAACTCATATCAGAAAGCTCACATCAGTTAAATTATTAGTTCCTACAATGTTTTACAGCATAAACATTGTTCTATCGCTATAAATCTCACTCATCACGCTGGGCACATGTTAATGCATGGTAATTCTACAATATAGAAACAAACACAACGAAGTGAGTCACTTACTTTTCGTCACGAACTCAACACATGAATATTGGAAGCTGGATCATTCAGAAGAGACTAAAGAAACTACACAACACAGGTACGTAGGCTGAACTTGAACACGTTTACTATAACCAACACACTACACACTTCCTCCACCGTAGCCTTTTATACATGGTATATTTAAATAATTAAATATAAATGTTAAGACATACACAGACTTTGAAATCAAGAAAACTTTAATATAGTATCTTATTGTGTACATTGCAAAATAAACATATAAGAGTACATTAGAAAAGTACAGCATCATATATAATCTCTTGAACAAAATACATAATAACAAAGATCAGTGAAATGCTGTGGCAGAGCTTTATTTATACAGTTTTTGTACAACACTTCAGTTATACCTGTATTACTGAAAACTACACTATGAATATTACATCACTAAATAAATAAGCATCACAATGCAAATTTCTGAAAAAAAAAGAAAGTTACAGAAAAACAAAGTGCAGAAGTGAATAATGCATTATGTACAAACTCAGGCCTACAAACGGCTGAACCACAGAAACAGAAGAGATTGAGTGTCACATCTTCATCTTCAAGTGGACGATCGCTTCTCTGAGTTCGACTCATTTTCTGCAGCTGAGGGCTTGTGGTTCAGACACTGTAGTGTGTGAAGACTGCTTTATCACAGGATCTGCGAAAGGGAAGAAGAATTTATATACAATTAACCAATGATTAACATTTTTGTATCCATGTTTGAATATGTGACTTGCGTGACTTGAAATGTATTGAGTTACAATTACACTGTAAAAAATAAAATCGTAAAAAAACGGTCAATGACTGTCAGCTGCGGCTGTTTTCTGCAGATGTATTGGACAATGTTTTATAGTTGTTTTAAGACAGACTAATGTCTCCACATTTTAAACAGATTTATCAAAGACTTTAGATGTTGGCTAAATACCCAGTGCTGAAGTTGCTATAAATCAGTGTGAGCATCATGTTACAGCGGTTAACGTCAGTGTTCCACGTGCAAGTCATATTAGCAAATGCAGACCTATCCACCTAGGGGGAAAACTAAACAGTGATCTATTTATTTATGCAGACAGCAGCTAAAACTTACAGTAACTTCGTAGGGGACGAGGCTGACTCCAGCTCCTTTTTCGCCAGCTCCTTATTCGTCGAACTAATCGTTCCACCTTAAAAATGTTGGACGGTTGTTAACCCCTCCCCCTCAGTGCTTTTGGCCGTATTTCTTAAAGGAACAGTTGTATGTGAATTGTAAGCCTGTGGATCGGGCAGCATTTTTCATTTAACAGTGAAAATAAATAGCTTACTCCTGAAAAGATTATCGTGTCTGCCTCTATAAATGGTGTAAGCTATGTGTTTAATTATTATTTTGTAATTACTAAATGTTTTTTTAAAAGTATGCAGAAACGTGACATAATGTTTCCAACTGAGATTTAATGTAATGTAATTTCTGTTCTTTATTAGAAGTTATCCATTACTCCAGTCTAACATGTGTGTGTGTGTATATATGTATGTATGTATGTGTGTGTATGTGTGTGTGTGTGTGTGTGTGTGTGTGTATACTGGACAAAGCATACTGGAGGTGCCATTACTTTAGTATTTCAAAAGTTCTCAAAAAAAAAAACAGGAACGTAGAGGCATAGATTAATTCATTCTTAAATGAAATCTTGCATTACAACATTTTCTGAAGTGTTATTGTTGAAATATGTTACCCAGAACATGCAACTATATGTGCCGACAAAGCATACTGGAGGTGCCATTACTTTAGTATTTCAAAAGTTCTCAAAAAAACAGGAACATTGAATTAATCTATGCCTCTTTCTTAAATGAAATCTTGCATTACAACATTTTCTGATGTGTTATTGTTGAAATATGGTACCCAGAACATGCCTCTCCATGCAACTTTATGTGCCGACAAAGCATACTGGAGGTGTCATTACTGTATTATTTCAAAAGTTCTCAAAAAAACAGGAACGTAGAGGCATAGATTAATTCATTCTTAAATGAAATCTTGCATTACAACATTTTCTGATGTGTTATTTTTGAAATATGGTACCCAGAACATGCAACTATATGTGCCGACAAAGCATACTGGAGGTGCCATTACTTTAGTATTTTAAAAGTTCTCAAAAAAACAGGAACATAGAGGCATAGATTAATTCATTCTTAAATGAAATCTTGCATTACAACATTTTCTGATGTTTTATTGTTGAAATATGGTACCCAGAACATGCAACTATATGTGCCGACAAAGCATACTGGAGGTGCCATTACTTTAGTATTTTAAAAGTTCTCAAAAAAACAGGAACGTAGAGGCATAGATTAATTCATTCTTAAATGAAATCTTGCATTACAACATTTTCTTAAGTGTTATTGTTGAAATATGGTACCCAGAACATGCAACTGTATGTGCCGACAAAGCATACTGGAGGTGCCATTACTGTATTATTTCAAAAGTTCTCAAAAAAACAGGAACGTAGAGGCATAGATTAATTCATTCTTAAATGAAATCTTGCATTACAACATTTTCTGATGTGTTATTATTGAAATATGGTACCCAGAACATGCCTCTCCATGCAACTTTATGTGCCGACAAAGCATACTGGAGGTGCCATTACTTTAGTATTTCAAAAGTTCTCAAAAAAACAGGGACGTAGAGGCATAGATTAATTCATTCTTAAATGAAATCTTGCATTACAACATTTTCTTAAGTGTTATTGTTGAAATATGGTACCCAGAACATGCCTCTCCATGCAACTTTATGTGCCGACAAAGCATACTGGAGGTGCCATTACTTTAGTATTTCAAAAGTTCTCAAAAAAACAGGAACGTAGAGGCATAGATTAATTCATTCTTAAATGAAATCTTGCATTACAACATTTTCTGATGTGTTATTGTTGAAATATGGTACCCAGAACATGCAACTTTATGTGCCGACAAAGCATACTGGAGGTGCCATTACTTTATTATTTCAAAAGTTCTCAAAAAAACAGGAACGTAGAGGCATAGATTAATTCATTCTTAAATGAAATCTTGCATTACAACATTTTCTTAAGTGTTATTGTTGAAATATGGTACCCAGAACATGCCTCTCCATGCAACTGTATGTGCCGACAAAGCATACTGGAGGTGTCATTACTGTATTATTTCAAAAGTTCTCAAAAAAACAGGAACGTAGAGGCATAGATTAATTCATTCTTAAATGAAATCTTGCATTACAACATTTTCTGATGTGTTATTGTTGAAATATGGTACCCAGAACATGCAACTTTATGTGCCGACAAAGCATACTGGAGGTGCCATTACTTTATTATTTCAAAAGTTCTCAAAAAAACAGGAACGTAGAGGCATAGATTAATTCATTCTTAAATGAAATCTTGCATTACAACATTTTCTGATGTGTTATTGTTGAAATATGGTACCCAGAACATGCCTCTCCATGCAACTTTATGTGCCGACAAAGCATACTGGAGGTGCCATTACTTTATTATTTCAAAAGTTCTCAAAAAAACAGGGATGTAGAGGCATAGATTAATTCATTGTTAAATGAAATCTTGCATTACAACATTTTCTGATGTGTTATTATTGAAATATGGTACCCAGAACATGCCTCTCCATGCAACTTTATGTGCCGACAAAGCATACTGGAGGTGCCATTACTTTATTATTTCAAAAGTTCTCAAAAAAACAGGGATGTAGAGGCATAGATTAATTCATTCTTAAATGAAATCTTGCATTACAACATTTTCTGATGTGTTATTGTTGAAATATGGTACCCAGAATATGCAACTATATGTGCCGACAAAGCATACTGGAGGTGCCATTACTTTATTATTTCAAAAGTTCTCAAAAAAACAGGGATGTAGAGGCATAGATTAATTCATTCTTAAACTAAATCTTGCATTACAACATTTTCTGATGTGTTATTATTGAAATATGGTACCCAGAACATGCCTCTCCATGCAACTTTATGTGCCGACAAAGCATACTGGAGGTGCCATTACTTTAGTATTTCAAAAGTTCTCAAAAAAACAGGAACGTAGAGGCATAGATGAATTCATTCTTAAACTAAATCTTGCATTACAACATTTTCTGATGTGTTATTGTTGAAATATGGTACCCAGAACATGCCTCTCCATGCAACTTTATGTGCCGACAAAGCATACTGGAGGTGCCATTACTTTAGTATTTCAAAAGTTCTCAAAAAAACAGGGACGTAGAGGCATAGATTAATTCATTCTTAAATGAAATCTTGCATTACAACATTTTCTGATGTGTTATTATTGAAATATGGTACCCAGAACATGCCTCTCCATGCAACTTTATGTGCCGACAAAGCATACTGGAGGTGCCATTACTTTAGTATTCCAAAAGTTCTCAAAAAAACAGGAACGTAGAGGCATAGATTAATTCATTCTTAAATGAAATCTTGCATTACAACATTTTATGAAGTGTTATTGTTGAAATATGGTACCCAGAACATGCAACTATATGTGCCGACAAAGCATACTGGAGGTGCCATTACTTTAGTATTCCAAAAGTTCTCAAAAAAACAGGAACGTAGAGGCATAGATTAATTCATTCTTAAATGAAATCTTGCATTACAACATTTTCTGATGTGTTATTGTTGAAATATGGTACCCAGAACATGCCGCTCCATGCAATTTCATGTGCCGACGAAGCATACTGGAGTCATTACTTTAGTATTTCAAAAGTTCTCAAAAAAACAGGAACGTAGAGGCATAGATTAATTAATTCTTAAATGAAATCTTGCATTACAACATTTTCTGATGTGTTATTGTTGAAATATGGTACCCAGAATATGCCACTCAATGCAGCTTTGTGTTTCGGAGAGATTGTTTTATTTCTGTTTGTAATGAAGAAGGTATTGTTATTATTACTATTAACATAATTATTATTTCATATATAGTTAACTTTATATTCACAATGCATATATAATCTGGCACATTTAACTGAAGCTTTAGCAGAACACATTAAAGGTGCTCTGGATATGAGGATGCACATAATGTTTCGTTTGTCCTTGAAGTGCTACTACCGGAGGTAAGATCACTTGACCACACATAATTACTATGCAGATTCTGATTATATTTGCGGTCAGTGAAAATAGAAAGTTTATTCTGTGTGTTTATTCTCTTTATTGTTTTAAAGCTTACCATAATAATTCTAAGAATTTAATCGATTTCAAGCAGAAAGATGTTTAAACACTGGATTATCCCGTTATTTGTAGTAAGTAGAATATTAAGCAACATCCATTGTAGTTTAATGACAACTCATAATCGGTGCCATAGATTCATTGTCTGTGTGAAATAATTTATATATTTTTAAATTATCAGATGGCTTCTGAACATGACTGCACACAAGATGTTTGGACTAGGCCTACGCATTTATTGACTTGTTTCTTCATAAAAGATTGTGACTGTTAATTGTGTTACATGTTCAATATATTTGTTTTATTTGTAATAAATTATTATGGTAGTGCAGTATTGTCTAAATTATTCTTTATTGCCTTAGAACTGGTTAGGTATATCGCTGGTTTGTGGTGATAAATATTATAAAAAAGTGTCGTCTTTCTGTCTCCTTCAGACACAGAAACCACTGATTAAAGAGTCATATGCTGTGTGCATACTCTTTAGTGAAAGTTTATCTAGACCTGTACAGGCTCATTTTTGAGAATATATGAAATCAATTACTCAGTCGGCCCATACAGTTGCATGGAGAGGCATATTCTGGGTACCATATTTCAATAATAACACATCAGAAAATGTTGTAATGCAAGATTTCATTTAAGAATTAATTAATCTATGTCTCTACGTTCCTGTTTTTTTGAGAACTTTTGAAATACTAAAGTAATGGCACCTCCAGTATGCTTTGTCGGCACATAAAGTTGCATGGAGAGGCATGTTCTGGGTACCATATTTCAATAATAACACATCTGAAAATGTTGTAATGCAAGATTTCATTTAACAATGAATTAATCTATGCCTCTACGTTCCTGTTTTTTTGAGAACTTTTGAAATACTAAAGTAATGGCACCTCCAGTATGCTTTGTCGGCACATAAAGTTGCATGTTCTGGGTACCATATTTCAACAATAACACATCAGAAAATGTTGTAATGCAAGATTTCATTTAAGAATTAATTAATCTATGTCTCTACATTCCTGTTTTTTTGAGAACTTTTGAAATAATAAAGTAATGGCACCTCCAGTATGCTTTGTCGGCACATAAAGTTGCATGGAGAGGCATGTTCTGGGTACCATATTTCAACAATAACACATCAGAAAATGTTGTAATGCAAGATTTCATTTAAGAATGAATTAATCTATGCCTCTACGTTCCTGTTTTTTTGAGAACTTTTGAAATAATAAAGTAATGGCACCTCCAGTATGCTTTGTCGGCACATAAAGTTGCATGTTCTGGGTACCATATTTCAACAATAACACATCAGAAAATGTTGTAATGCAAGATTTCATTTAAGAATTAATTAATCTATGTCTCTACGTTCCTGTTTTTTTGAGAACTTTTGAAATACTAAAGTAATGGCACCTCCAGTATGCTTTGTCGGCACATAAAGTTGCATGGAGAGGCATGTTCTGGGTACCATATTTCAATAATAACACATCTGAAAATGTTGTAATGCAAGATTTCATTTAAGAATGAATTAATCTATGCCTCTACGTTCCTGTTTTTTTGAGAACTTTTGAAATACTAAAGTAATGACTCCAGTATGCTTTGTCGGCACATAAAGTTGCATGTTCTGGGTACCATATTTCAACAATAACACATCAGAAAATGTTGTAATGCAAGATTTCATTTAAGAATTAATTAATCTATGTCTCTACATTCCTGTTTTTTTGAGAACTTTTGAAATAATAAAGTAATGGCACCTCCAGTATGCTTTGTCGGCACATAAAGTTGCATGGAGAGGCATGTTCTGGGTACCATATTTCAACAATAACACATCAGAAAATGTTGTAATGCAAGATTTAATTTAAGAATGAATTAATCTATGCCTCTACATTCCTGTTTTTTTGAGAACTTTTGAAATAATAAAGTAATGGCACCTCCAGTATGCTTTGTCGGCACATAAAGTTGCATGTTCTGGGTACCATATTTCAACAATAACACATCAGAAAATGTTGTAATGCAAGATTTCATTTAAGAATGAATTAATCTATGTCTCTATGTTACGTCCAGAGCCGTAAGGTTCTGTTTGTGTGTGTTCAGCTGTGCTGTTTTCTCTTTCTCTATCCCGGTCTCTCTTCATAGGAAAAATGGTTCCACCTGGTACAGATAATCAATGGCCTGCTGTGATTGGATGCTGGGAGTATTTAAACTGCAAACACCATCAGAGCTGAGTTGGTGGTGGCTTGACTGTGTGCAGCAGCAGCAATGAGGTCCCTTCTTCAACCCCAGACCTGAGACTTTGTTGAAGCCAGTAGTGAACAGTGTATCTCTACCTTATATTGTGTGTACTACTTAGTGAAGTAGTTTTCTCTTTTTAGTCTCTTTCTATTTCAATCCCTGATTGAGACTTTAAAGGCAGAAGTGAGTGTTACCTTTAATGGTTTAATCATTATTTGACTTAATGGATAATTTTCTCTTGGTTTATTTGAAGTTTGTTACTTAATCATTTATTTCTTTATTTTGTGAGGTTAGTAGGGAGGTGGGTGCCATTTATTTTGAATCATACTTTTTTCTCCTGTTTATGCTAGCAAGGGAGTTAGTTTATTTTGTTGTACTTTTGTTTTCTTTTCTTTTAGTTTAGGTAGTCTGATTAATGAGGAGTAAGATTGATTTATGTTTGTTGTTTTGGCTATACCCCCTTCTGAACTTGATACCTCTCTTTTTCTTTTGCCTAATTTGTAAATAAAACTACTTTCTTGAATGAGATCACTATGTGGTTATTGTGAAACAACTCTGGGTCTGGAGACGGGGTGGCTTCATGCTGTTGCACATTCATTTCACCACCATCCATTTTTACTGTTTCATTCCTCCCCTAGACCAATCAGGAAATCGTAACACTCTACGTTCCTGTTTTTTTGAGAACTTTTGAAATACTAAAGTAATGGCACCTCCAGTATGCTTTGTCGGTACATAAAGTTGCATGGAGAGGCATGTTCTGGGTACCATATTTCAACAATAACACATCAGAAAATGTTGTAATGCAAGATTTAATTTAAGAATGAATTAATCTATGCCTCTACGTTCCTGTTTTTTTGAGAACTTTTGAAATAATAAAGTAATGACACCTCCAGTATGCTTTGTCGGCACATAAAGTTGCATGTTCTGGGTACCATATTTCAACAATAACACATCAGAAAATGTTGTAATGCAAGATTTAATTTAAGAATTAATTAATCTATGTCTCTACGTTCCTGTTTTTTTGAGAACTTTTGAAATAATAAAGTAATGGCACCTCCAGTATGCTTTGTCGACACATAAAGTTGCATGGAGAGGCATGTTCTGGGTACCATATTTCAATAATAACACATCTGAAAATGTTGTAATGCAAGATTTCATTTAAGAATTAATTAATCTATGCCTCTACATTCCTGTTTTTTTGAGAACTTTTGAAATACTAAAGTAATGGCACCTCCAGTATGCTTTGTCGGCACATATAGTTGCATGTTCTGGGTACCATATTTCAACAATAACACATCAGAAAATGTTGTAATGCAAGATTTCATTTAAGAATTAATTAATCTATGTCTCTACGTTCCTGTTTTTTTGAGAACTTTTGAAATAATAAAGTAATGGCACCTCCAGTATGCTTTGTCGGTACATAAAGTTGCATGGAGAGGCATGTTCTGGGTACCATATTTCAACAATAACACATCAGAAAATGTTGTAATGCAAGATTTAATTTAAGAATGAATTAATCTATGCCTCTACGTTCCTGTTTTTTTGAGAACTTTTGAAATAATAAAGTAATGACACCTCCAGTATGCTTTGTCGGCACATAAAGTTGCATGTTCTGGGTACCATATTTCAACAATAACACATCAGAAAATGTTGTAATGCAAGATTTCATTTAAGAATTAATTAATCTATGTCTCTACGTTCCTGTTTTTTTGAGAACTTTTGAAATAATAAAGTAATGGCACCTCCAGTATGCTTTGTCGACACATAAAGTTGCATGGAGAGGCATGTTCTGGGTACCATATTTCAATAATAACACATCTGAAAATGTTGTAATGCAAGATTTCATTTAAGAATTAATTAATCTATGCCTCTACATTCCTGTTTTTTTGAGAACTTTTGAAATACTAAAGTAATGGCACCTCCAGTATGCTTTGTCGGCACATATAGTTGCATGTTCTGGGTACCATATTTCAACAATAACACATCAGAAAATGTTGTAATGCAAGATTTCATTTAAGAATTAATTAATCTATGTCTCTACGTTCCTGTTTTTTTGAGAACTTTTGAAATAATAAAGTAATGGCACCTCCAGTATGCTTTGTCGGTACATAAAGTTGCATGGAGAGGCATGTTCTGGGTACCATATTTCAACAATAACACATCAGAAAATGTTGTAATGCAAGATTTCATTTAAGAATGAATTAATCTATGTCTCTACGTTCCTGTTTTTTTGAGAACTTTTGAAATAATAAAGTAATGGCACCTCCAGTATGCTTTGTCGGTACATAAAGTTGCATGGAGAGGCATGTTCTGGGTACCATATTTCAACAATAACACATCAGAAAATGTTGTAATGCAAGATTTCATTTAAGAATGAATTAATCTATGTCTCTACGTCCCTGTTTTTTTGAGAACTTTTGAAATAATAAAGTAATGGCACCTCCAGTATGCTTTGTCGGTACATAAAGTTGCATGGAGAGGCATGTTCTGGGTACCATATTTCAACAATAACACATCAGAAAATGTTGTAATGCAAGATTTAATTTAAGAATGAATTAATCTATGCCTCTACGTTCCTGTTTTTTTGAGAACTTTTAAAATACTAAAGTAATGGCACCTCCAGTATGCTTTGTCGGTACATAAAGTTGCATGTTCTGGGTACCATATTTCAACAATAACACATCAGAAAATGTTGTAATGCAAGATTTAATTTAAGAATGAATTAATCTATGCCTCTATGTTCCTGTTTTTTTGAGAACTTTTGAAATAATAAAGTAATGACACCTTTAGTATGCTTTGTCGGCACATATAGTTGCATGTTCTGGGTACCATATTTCAACAATAACACATCAGAAAATGTTGTAATGCAAGATTTCATTTAAGAATGAATTAATCTATGCCTCTACGTCCCTGTTTTTTGAGAACTTTTGAAATACTAAAGTAATGGCACCTCCAGTATGCTTTGTCCAGTATATACACACACACACACACACACACACACACACACATACATACATACATACATATATACACACACACACATGTTAGACTGGAGTAATGGATAACTTCTAATAAAGAACAGAAATTACATTACATTAAATCTCAGTTGGAAACATAATGTCACGTTTCTCCATACTTTTTAAAAAACATTTAGTAATTACAAAATAATAATTTAACACATAGCTTACACCATTTATAGAGGCAGACAAGATAATCTTTTCAGGAGTAAGCTATTTATTTTCACTGTTAAATGAAAAATGCTGCCCGATCCACAGGCTTACAATTCACATACAACTGTTCCTTTAAGAAATACGGCCAAAAGCACTGAGGGGGAGGGGTTAACAACCATCCAACATTTTTAAGGTGGAATGAATAGTTCGACGAATAAGGAGCTGGCGAAAAAGGAGCTGGAGTCAGCCTCGTTCTGAGGGGAGAATCTTCATCTCTTCGAGTCTGCTTCGACTTGAAAAGCTCGGCTCTGATTGGTCAAACTGAATGTAGATGAACTGAAAAAGTCATGCTGTTACACTGTCAAAAATACGACTGCACAGACAAGTAACGTTAATGTAATACAAATCTTACCTAGAATCATATAAGTTACATTGTACATTTTTTACCCAAAATATTAAAATGATAAATACATAAATATTTATAATATATTGCAGTAGGCCTAAGTGTTTATAAAGTATTTTAAACACACTAAAAACTTAATCATTTTGCTATGTTCTTACACAAAGTACTCATAAAATTTATTTTAAGTAAGAGCAACATAAGTGTTTTCTTTACACTAAAACTTCACTTAAAGTATGCTTGTGTTTAGCATATTTCTTAAAAGTGTAACTAAGCATAAATTTATTACCAATGTACTTATAGTGCACTTTTCAGAAATATGTTAAAAGTATGCTTGTTTTTAAATATGTTTTTAGAACATATACTAAAGTACAATTATTTTAAAGTGTGTTAAAAGTTGTATTGGGCCTATCTATCTATCTATCTATCTATCTATCTATCTATCTATCTATCTATCTATCTATCTATCTATCTATCTATCTATCTCAGATGTGAGGGAGGAATACACATGATCACAGCGCCCTCTGCTGTTGTTGTTAATACACACTGTTTGGTGACGTCACATCATGGCGCGACACTTACTGTCTGTAAACTTCGTGTTTCGGTTCACTCGAGGATATAAGAGCAGTCAACGACTCCTCAAACACACATGTTGTGGATCATGTACTGACGGGTCGAATCTGTGTGTGATTCACGACAGACAGAATCAGCGTTTCACAATCACTCTCGACTGCGACGGTAAGAGAAAATAACGTTATTCATTCTGTCTCAAACCTAGTGAGCATCAACACAGCAGATTCAGTCGCGCTGATGTCCACTAGATAGGCAGCACTCTAGGTTATGAGCCTGCATCACTGATAACAACATCCCCCTGTGTGTGTGTGTGGTGTGAGCAGGAGCAGCGAGTAGTGCAGTGCTGAAGTACACTATCACACATGATCAGCTGGTGGAGCTGATGTCTACTGAGGTCCCTCAATCTCACAGGGGTAAAGGTGTTGCTGCACACCTGGCGAAGGTCAGACCGCTTTAAACTCCCTCACTTACTCAACTTCTGCTGTTCCCTGTAACTCAATCATCTACTTCTTCTCTTCTTCAGGCTGCTCTGGATTTCGTTGTTGAAGAAAACATGAAAGTGAGGATCTCCTGTTGGTACATTAGGAAATATGTGGATGAAAATCAACATCTGAGATACCAGGCTCATATTGAAGATCAATAAAGGCAGAATTAAACCGAATATAACAGATTCTACCTCTGTGCTTTTTCTTTATGATCATTTTGTATAAGTTTTTACTTAGATCAACCATAAGTGACCACTCTACTAGCAACAGCCTAGCAATGTTTTATGTTAAGTCTCTTTACTGGTGTAAATACATCCACAGGCGTATATAAATATATATCGACATGTTAATGTCTGATGAGCTGAGCTGTGATACTGAAGCTTGACAGGAAGGCGAGTTTATTTGCCTTTTTTATTGTTTCCTTTTTTTTAGGGTTGTCACTTGCTTTAAGAGTGTGTAGTGATTTATGTGTGCTTTTGTCCTTTCTGTTAATGCTGGATTATTGTGTCTATATATGGTATATAGTATATATTATATAGTGTCTCATTAGGGTATTTAATTGGTAAACTGTCAAGGGTACATTTTAAGAAAGCTTTTAGTTTAGGCTTTTTATTGAGTGCAAGCGCACTTTGTACTTTTTGCACTTTATTTGTGGGCTCTGGACAATAACATCTTGGAGCTTTTTTGCCAATTTTTGTGTGTGGATCTTTTCTTTCTTTTCTTTTTTTTCTTTGATCTACGTGCCACAATAAGTTTGTTCATTATTCTGTTTGGGACTAGATATACGATTATTTTTGTGAAATAAACTATATATACTAATATGCAAATGTTTTTTTTTTTTTTTTTTTGTATTTTGTTTTTGTACATGGGGTTCCTGCTCTTTGACAACTGTCCCGCTCTCCTCAATGACATGAAAAACACTTTACAATCCAGCTTTAATATGGCGATATTTACATAGACCTGCTTGTGGTGTAGTAAGAGATACCTATTTTAAAGCTTAGGTGTACCACATCGCCCTAATTAACCCAATTCATCTATCAGTTAAAAAGCGATTTATTCATTTATATTTTTACTTTTGAAATGAGTAAGTACTCACTTCTTTATTTCATTTTAAGAGGCAGTTCTAGTCTCTAGTCCGGTGCAGTTGCAGTATTTCTTTTTTCTTGCGCTTTATTTACTTATAATTTTTTTTTAATGCAATAACACCAGTGCAGTTGCAGTAGAGCACGTAGAGAACACGTAGCTCAACGTCATCGCGTTCAGTCCAGTTTGGGCGGGGCTTGATGTTGATGACGCGGAACTCGCCTTAGTCGCCTGCCCTAACTCACAGTGTCAGAGAGTGAAACCGAAAGTGGTCGATTCAGACACACAGGCGCTATGTCAGAGAATTCAAGATCAGAAATGGCCTCAAATGTCACGGTAAGTTTGTTAAAACGTTTTATAGCTATAGCATTATCCATCAAATCTACCTATGCTCAATCTAGATAGAGCATTTGCGTGAACTTAAACACGTTAAAAGCTAATTGTTAGCTAACTGCTACTTCACGGTGGTAGGCTAACTGTAATAGCCTAACTTACTCATGAAAATGGATAAACGTACACAGATTGTATTTCTGATTGTAACTTGTTGTGCTCTTTCCTGAAAACATTAATAAACTAAATAAAAAGATGTAACGAGAAACAAGTAAGAGCAAAACATATTGGGCTGAGAACAAGGTAATCATGTCTTGTAGCCTAACGTACATTCACTCTTATTTGTATGTCTAATATGTTAAAAACACGTTTCTTGTCTCGTCACATTCATTTATGAATAACATGGATCATGTAAATTATAGCATATTTTCAATTACAAATAGCGAAATTTCATTAAAAAAGTTGAGTAGTTCACATCACTGTATCTCAGCTAACAGGAAACATTCTCACAACTCTGGCTAACGTTCTCTCAAGGTTCTCTCAAAGTTATGATCAAACGTTCTTCCTGTAACGTTAATATAACGTTTGTTCAATGTTATCTGGGTCTATGTTATCTGTAAACACTTAATTTATTATGATTTATAAGCTGTTTACCACAGTGGGACCAAACAAATATTTTTTGGTATTACTATCATTATGAGGACATTTGGTCCCCATGTAAGGAAAACTAGATACACACACACACACACGTTTACTTAGCTATCTTAATGGGGATATTCCATAGGCCTAATGGTTTTTATACTGTACAAACTGTATATTCCATCCCCTTACACTAACCTTACCCCACACATCACACACAACTTTCTGCATTTTTACATTAAAAAAAGCAACAACCTTTAATTAGGCTACTTTATTTTTATACTTAATTTACAAATGAGGACATCCAAGGACAAGGGAGGATTTTGGAAATTATGTCAGGTTTTTGTCCCCAACATATAGCTAAGTACACACATACACACACACACACACACACACACACACACACACACACACACACACACAGGGGTACATAAATATTGAAAATACAAAACTTTACCACACAATGTGTAATATATTTTGATAGGAGGCTGACTCTGGAAGAAGAACGACAGACACGCTTTGCATGTTCACTTATTTTACTGAGTACTACAGCAACTCCGGACCACTCACGTACAAAACATTGGGCGTGGCTTAACATACCCGTCACTTAGCACATCTATTACACAATGCACAATAGGAAAAAACATTGTTAAATGAAACAGACCAGGTCAGAAAAGTTTATGAAATTAGAAAAATCTAGTAGTGCTTGGCGGTATGACCAAAAATTGATATCACAGTATTTTTCTAAATTTTACGGTTTCACTGTAATTTTTTTTTTTTTTTTTTTTTTTTTTAAACATGACTGGGTGTTAACCACATTTTCTACTGATTGAGATAGGAAATACTGCAGTAGATTGAAAGTATTTCAAGATTGAAAGATTAAATGATGTTTTATTAACAAAGTTCGGGAGGAGCACGTTCAGATAATTAACACGAGTGGAGAGCACTCAGCAATCAACGATAAGAGGTATATATATACTCAGCAGTCTCACCTCAATTCGTTGACAGTTTAGCAGCATCCCCCCACCACCCCCTCTCCACACTTCTGGTCCTAAACACTTACATACGGGGGGAGTACTCTGACAGCACGCCAAATACACATTAAACTTTACTCCCTCTAATTGTATGTAAGTGTGAACTCGTGAAATGAAAATACCAGTTCTAAAGACAGTTCTCTTCAAAGATACATTTATATAAAAACACAAGTGCCGAGTTTTGACTTTGAAACATGCAGTGCTCGTGTTTATTCAGCGATGTCAAAGGCTTTTGGAAAATCTATTTGTGCCGGGCAGTGTTGATATTGTGAACCAATGTATGGGAAACACTGTAATATAATTTGACAGCTATCAATTATAGTTTAATCTATCCATCTTCACCGTCACGCTTAGTAACACATACAGCTGTGCCAAAGCCACTAGATGACAAGCCTGCAACCTTTAGCCAAAAAAGGTTATGCTAACGGAATCATGTGATCCAAGTTAGCCATTACACTTTCTCCAGTGGTAAGAGAGCCCTCTCATCTCCCTAATATAAGACCCTCTCTGGCTGTGCCATCATCACAGTGCAACAGTGAACACAGACTATGAGATCAATATCCCGTCTAAAGTATTGCGGCCATGGATCAAAAAAATAGTTAAATAATTTGAGTGACGTCAACTCCCCTCTTTGATTGATTGGCTAGAGGAGGAGCTGTCAAGCTAGAACTAGTGGACCAATGGTGACGCTTAAGCCCACCCTAATTTACATGAACTGCAACATTTGGAAAAGCAAGCGCAGAACATGGAAAGAAGAGCGAAGAGAAAAACAAGCACAAGTGTACAAAAAAATTAAATATGAGCAGAAAATGCAAGACAGCACAAAGTACAGAGCAATAAAACCGAGGTAAACATATTTTTTTAAAGAAAACATGAACATAAGTTTTGTGCAAAATGATTTTATGTGTTTAAAGTGTGTTATTCATGCTTATTTTTTTATTCTTATTATATTAACATGGGTTCACGTTGTTTGCTTTTCTGATCATTTTGCATTTTTTTTTCAGTTTGTGCAATATATTTTTACAAAATTTGATTCACGCTTATTATTTTTTGATCCGTGACCGCAATACTTTAGATGGGATTTTGATCCCATAAGAGACCCCTCTCAAACAGTGTCGCGCTGTGTTACGAACGTTGTATAAGCGACATACAACTTCCTATAATTTCGCACTCAATTTACCTCTGCCTCTTGTTCTTTGGTACCCTGCTTGCACTGTCTTGCGCATTATCTTATGTGTTCTATGCTATTTGCACAATATCTACTTGCACAATTATGCCCAGTATCATATAGACCCCTTTTGCGCCGACGTCACAGTTCCGTCACGGCGCTAGCTGGAGGCAAAACAAACGGAAAACTGGAGGCGGCCAATACAAACCAACACAGATTCGGCTACATAACAAGGAGCTTAAATTATTATTTTTATTATTACATGTCATCTTGTTGTGTTGTTGGGTGCAAGAATCGATGAAAAATGAGTATGCTGTATCTGGAATTTTTATTTAGAGAAAATATTCACATCATTAAAATTGCACCGTAGTGTCACTCTTTACATTGTCGTCTTGGCGCTGGCCAGACAGAACTGCGGATCGTACACACAAATCTTTACATGACCATTCAGCACATAGTTATAGGCATCTAAAGATTTATATGTCCTCAGTTTCTCGTTACCCTCAGTTTCTCTATCGGGTAGGTGTAGAAGTCAGGCCACTCAACCGTTGGTAGCGTTAACGTTAATCCTGTCAGATCGTCCATTGACTGAGCGTGTAAGTTACGGGTCAGCCAATCTGGTTCCGTCCGTTAAAATTAACTTTTGCAAATAACAATCGCGGTCCTGGACAGTGAGTGACCTTGCACATTAAGATAAAATTGGATTTTCTCCAGTCATTGTTAAAAAAAACAAGCTATCAAACTATCAAACTAGCGTTAGTGAAGCGGCCAGAGGGATCTTTCTGCCTCCAGCTAAGCCCCGCCCACACAAATATGTCACCATGTTTACCAACTGTAAAAGGGTCTATACTACTTATGTAGTTGCCTTGCTGTTTTAAATAACAACTTGATCCTTTTATTATAGATTATGTTGCACTAATTGTTATATATCGATACTGTTTATTCTATTGTCCAGAAAACTTGTATTTTATTTATATTTTTATTCCCTTGTGTATTTAATGTGTAATTTGTGTAATTTCATGTGTAACTATTTGTTGTCTTGCACCTCGCTTTATCTTGGCCAGGTCGCCGTTTCAATTGAGAACGTGTTCTCTACGTGCTCACCTGGTTAAATAAAGGTTAATAATAATAATATACACCGGTATTGCGATATATTAAAAATTCATATCATAACAAAAATAGCATCTAGTAAAACCCAGGAAATTCATTTTAATTTAATTGTCAAAATTAATTCTTGTTTTTTCTTGCCACATACAGGCCTGAAATCAAATCTGTCATCTACGAAGAAGAGAAACAGAAACCTGACTGTACAATGAGTGTGAATGAGGAGAGAGAGGGGGAGGCGTCTGTTCACTCTCCGAGAGCAGCATCTCCAGGATTCAGCTGTGTGTCTATGAAGAGTAACAGATCCATGGTTCAGCCCCCTGTGTTCAGTGATGGACAATCTTCAGGATTCAGCTGTGTGTCTATGAAGAGTAACAGATCCATGGTTCAGCCCCCTGTGTTCAGTGATGAACAATCTTCAGGATTCAGCTGTGTGTCTATGAAGAGTAACATATCCATGGTTCAGCCCCCTGTGTTCAGTGATGGACCATCTTCAGGATTCAGCTGTGTGTCTATGAAGAGTAACAGATCCATGGTTCAGCCCCCTGTGTTCAGTGATGAACCATCTTCAGGATTCAGCTGTGTGTCTATGAAGAGTAACATATCCATGGTTCAGCCCCCTGTGTTCAGTGATGAACAATCTTCAGGATTCAGCTGTGTGTCTATGAAGAGTAACATATCCATGGTTCAGCCCCCTGTGTTCAGTGATGGACAATCTTCAGGATTCAGCTGTGTGTCTATGAAGAGTAACAGATCCATGGTTCAACCCCCTGTGTTCAGTGATGAACAATCTTCAGGATTCAGCTGTGTGTCTATGAAGAGTAACATATCCATGGTTCAGCCCCCTGTGTTCAGTGATGGACAATCTTCAGGATTCAGCTGTGTGTCTATGAAGAGTAACAGATCCATGGTTCAACCCCCTGTGTTCAGTGATGAACAATCTTCAGGATTCAGCTGTGTGTCTATGAAGAGTAACATATCCATGGTTCAGCCCCCTGTGTTCAGTGATGGACCATCTTCAGGATTCAGCTATGTGTCTATGAAGAGTAACAGCTCCATGGTTCAGCCCCCTGTGTTCAGTGATGAAACCCCTGACTCTGTGTGAGTATCAATTTCAATTAAATTTTTCAATTCAAATGAGCTTTATTAGCATGACTGTGTAACACAATGTTGCCAAAGCATCTACATATTATATATAAATAATAAAACAAACAAACAAAACATATATGTATATATCATGTCATATGTAGCATAGTAAATATAAATAAATAGATAAATAAACACAATTTATCCTAATAAATGAATAAGTACAGTGGGTCTCTCTAGAGAATTAGCTGACTCTGGCGTTGTGAATAGCTAACACATATTTAGCCGCTAGTGCAGCTGTACTATCATCTTCTCCCAGTAAGAAGAACATTTTCTCAGTGTCACTCAGTTCAACTCAGTATCATTCACTATCTGTTAGAGCTGCACGTTTCTGAATAAACAACTGAAAAAACAAAACATGTAATTTACTAGAGGTTCTGACAAAATGTTAATTGCTGCACTGCAGTCTATTTAAAAAATGTAAAAACAATTTATTTTTTTTAAATGAATTTATTTAACAAGATAAATCACTCACTCCCTTGGACTTGGTATGGTGACAAATTTCTGAGTAAAAAGCTTTTCTAATGTGACAAACTATAGAGCGGGGTTTGTCTTCTGATAAACAAGTAGGCTAATAAAAACTCGGTGAGTGTTTTAGCGCAATTTTCTCACCTCATGGGATCACAACACTAAGAGATAGTAAATCTTTTCCTGGATTTTTTTTCTCTAGGTGGTCTGGTTGAGGAGTAGATAGAAGTGCAAGATTGGTGCGCACAGACGCACAGAACAGAAATCATGAGTTAACAATCGCAATTTGTCCGGTGGAAAATTGCGCTAAAAATAACTAGGGCTGGTCCGAATACTATTTTTTGAGCTTCGAAGCTTCGGTAGTAATGAACATCGAATATTCAAAGCTTCGGAGAGAGGGGGCTGAACATATTCTTCTCTCTAATAAAGGCAGTATTCTCTATGTGTCTGTCTGTCCGTTTGCATTTTGATTATTTCGAGAACCGTTCATCCAATCGACTTCACAAGAGAGTGCAGTGTCGCATTTGGTGTAATATAGATAGACACGCGAGACGTGACACGTTCAGAAATAATACATTTTAATAAACTACAGAACAGCACGAGCGGGAAGTGGCGCACCTCACGCGGGCAGGGCTTATCTCCGAGAACGGACACTGCACAAGTGATATTAAACACATCTTCCCCATGAACAACACAAAGTAAATACACTCGCATGTAACACACACACACACACACACACACACACACACACACACACACACACACACACACACACACACACACACACACACACACAGGTCTGTTAACTTAAGCAATACTTTTAATAAGGTAGTCTAATATTTTTCTGACTAACAAATTACTGACACAGTAAAGAGTAGATTTAAATAAAGAAAAACGAAATTTAAATAAAGAAAAAAATGAAATTTAAATAAAGAAAAAAATGAAATTTAAATAAAGAAAAAAACTAAATTTAAATCAAGTAAAACTAAATTGAAATAAAGAAACTAAATTGAAATAAACTAAATTGAAATAAAGAAAAACAAAATTGAAATAAAGAAATTAAATTTAAATAAAGAAAAACGAAATTTAAATAAAGAAAAAAACTAAATTTAAATAAAGAAAAACTACATTTAAATAAAGAAAAAAACTACATTTAAATAAAGAAAAACTACATTTAAATAAAGAAAAATGAAATTAAGTTAAATTAAAAACGAGATTAATTTAGATTGATAATAACGGGTAAAAAGCTTGATACATTTTGTTTCTATTATTCTATTTTCCACAATGTCATTGACATTAAATAATAGAAAAAGCAATGCAGCTTAACCCAAACTACAAGCTCAGGCATGCACTTCTGTCTATACAAACTCCGCTGTTCTGCGCTCTAGCCAGAGAATACTCCCGTTGCAGGAACACTTTAGTAGGCCAAGAAGAAGCAAATAACGAGGTTGGGTTCCTTCAACTGTCCATCCTATTAAAAGTGGCTAGGCTATATAAGATAACTGTAAAAAAGAGTATTGTATTCCGTCAGATTGTATAGTGCTGAACATATTCAAGCGCGAATGAGAACCGTTTTGAGGGGGATGCCAGGTGTGCAAAAAAAACCCCCAAAAAACCCAGAATATTCGAATGTCAAATTTTCAAATGGAATACCAACCCACCGAACGAATATTCGAATATCCGGGTCCAGCCCTACCAATAACCAGGCTATTTTGAATAATGGAAACAGGGTATTGGGATCTGAAGAGAGGAAAATCCTGTTTTCTCTATATTTGCTTTGTGTTTGTGTGAGTTTTATATGACAGGTGGTTGGCTATAGACCTCGGTCAGGGTAGACGCCATATTTTAATGTTATGTGGATAAAAACGAGGTTGTGAGGGACAGACGTACAGTCTTTACAATGGCATTCAGTGTGTATAAAGATCATAAAAACAAAAGTTTTTAACTATTTTGATCTGTCTACTAAATTTTTTGGAAAGATGTTTTGTCAGCGGAACAATTGTACAAATATGCATTGATTCTTATTAAAGCTACCAAGTTATTCGGTCAAGAGCAGTAGCCGTGTTTCCGTTAAGTTCCATCAAAGTTTTTTCCGCTCGCATGAGGGGGTTTTTCAGGCAATTCGAAAAAGGAATATTTCGCAAAACTGCAATGGAAACAGTTTTTTCGCATTTACCTGTCACCTGGTGTAACGCCATCATTTCGCAGTAGTTTTTTATCTACATTGAGAAAAATCACAAAAGTGTTGTGCAAATCTATAATGGAAACATGGTTGGTAAGTGTTTTTCTCTTTTCTATCTTTTGTCGTTTGATTTAATGACACAGACAGCACCAGGGTTATTAGGCTGCTGTCACTTTAAGACCTGATGGACAGATCTGATGTGACACCATATATTTCCCCAACTGTTTTCTTTCACCTAAGACATAACCGACTGTGTTTACATTAATACGAACAGTGATGGGGATTTTTGTGTGTATTTGATCGTGTAGAAGCACAATAAGACGCATATGCTTCAGTTCTCTTTCGTGTCTCATTGTGCTTGAACAATTTAACATTGCTTGAATGTTTAAACTGCCTAAACTTAAAAATACATGCAAATATAGATTTTTTTTTGTAACGATGCAGTACTGACACAATCGGGCCAGTGAGATTTCCATCTACTGTCCCGAGTGTATTTCACCGACAGCGCTGGACTCGGTTGCACTCGGAAACATTTTTCGAGTCCCAAAGGCAAAATGCATCCGAGTCCGTGACAAGTGCAAGTCTGTTAAAAGTTTAATAAAGTTCAAACATTATTAAAGGCAAGTGAACACTCAGTATTAAAATAACAAATAAACAAAAAATTACAAGCATAGATAAATACATAGTAAAAAGATAAATACAATTAATTGTTAAAGCTACAAAAAGTCTTTTGTGGTTTAACATTAATGACACAGAGACTGCAGCAGGTATTTTAGACTTCTGTTGATTTAATGCACTGATCTAATATAATGATACACATCTCTTTTCTTTCTCACTTCTTTCTCACTTAAGACACAACCCACTGTATTTATGTGGATACTCGACAAGTTTTTTTAGATAATTTTGTGTGTGTCTCCTTTAAAGTGCAAGGAGACGTGAAAGAGAATTGAATTTGGTGTTCACGTGCTATCTGAGACGTGCTCTCTCTGCGCACTTCACGAGTGTGAGCATTGAAACCGCATGAGTGCCGGATTTAATTCTATTTTGCATCTTCTTGCACTCAAAATTGCCAGGACTTAAACACTTGCAAATGATAAACTGGTTAATATTTGAAGTTAAGCCACAAATCGCATGCATGCAGAACTGTGGAGCCTTGTCTGTATCAACTACAATCTGTCACACCCCTATCCATGATGTAGCTACGTCACCATGAAACATATTTGCTTAATGCCCGCATGATGGATACTTTGGCTCACTCTAAAAAAGAAAAGTCAGGAAGAGACATGGGCTTACAAAGGCAAAGCAATTGAAGAATTAGTGGTTAAATTTGTCCTCAACATTACAACCACAACCTTTTGTTTATATTTCTTAAATTGCATTAATAGCAAATAGGTAAATGTGGTATATTTTTCTGGCTTCAGAAATGATCTGATATATGTCTCTCTTTTCCTCAGTATCATCAGCAGGAAGAGAAAGATGGCAGCATCTCCAGTATCAAGATGTGTGTCTATGAAGAGTAACAGATACATGATTCACCCCAATGATCTCTGTAATGAAGCCGTGACCTTTGACCCTGTGTGAGTATATTCATCTACACTTAAAAATGAATTCATTACCCTTACATCATTTAATTTAGGAATGTTTTTAAACTTGATTTAATTTACTTTGGGTCAACACAATTTAGTTGGATTACATCAACTTTATTAGGTTTGTCAGACTAAACCTTCTTACATCATTCAATTTTATTTTGTTGAGGCTATTAAATTTAATAAATTTACTATTATTTAATTGTCTTAGTTTGGTCCAACTTATATTGTTTTATTAATTTACTAATGTTTAATTATGCTATCATAAAAGTGCCCCATTCACTCCCATTCACAAGGCATTTTAACCTAAAACAAAGTTAAACAAACTTAATTGGCATTTGCATTCTAATTATGCTTTTAAATGAAAGTTTACCTCGAGTAGATTAACAAAAAGAGCCTAGGTTGCATTTTGGTGAGAGTTACCCTTTAAAGGGGGGGTGAAATGCTATTTCATGCATACTGAGTTTTTTACACTGTTAAAGAGTTGGATTCCCATGCTAAACATGGACAAAATTTCAAAAATTAAATTGTAAGTTTGAAGGAGTATTTCTGTGCCAAAAATTGTCCTTCCGGTTTATCACAAGTTTCGGAAAGTTTTTTTCGAGTATGGGTCTGCGTGACGTCAGATGTTTTTTTAGAGCATCATCAACGGAGTTGTGTAAGACTGTTTGTTCCCTGCATTTCGACGATGATCGTTTTATAAACAAAGTCCAGATCGACGGATTTGCAGATCGTCTAATGCTTAAGGATGGAGCAGTCACAATGATAAAGGTTCGCGGTCGTGGTTGGAACCGGGCGGTGAGTAAAACTGCTTCAAATGTCTCTGTGTTGTTAGCTCGGGTTTTTCCGGAAAGACTCGGTACAGCCTATCTTTCTTTTATAAATATAATAAAACTAAAGACTTTTTGGAGATATGAAGGATGCAATACTACTCTTTAGGTACTCAAGATTAACAGGAGATTGAGTGAAAATGAGCGTTTCACCCCCCCTTTAATCAAAGAACTTTCCTGATGAATTTGGTTTGGTGAACGAATCATCAGTCACTTTAGTCTGAATCAGACAGGATACTTCAGTCGGTTCACTAAAGCATCGGGTGCTGGCTGAATTGAACGTTTGTTCATGCGTCTTGTGAGTAGAACAAAATAGTAATAAAGTACTTACCATTATGTACTCTATACCGCTGAGTTTGAGTTACAATTCTTATCACCCGATGTCTGTGATTTCATGCACCGATTACAGAAGGACATCTGCTATGCATCTTGGATGAAGTATATATATATATATTTTGATGGATTACTTATTGATATAACTTTTATTTATTATTAAAACCCTATTTAATAAACTTTGTGTAATTTTATAGAAGTGTCTCTTTATAATAAACCCACATAAGTGAGCAGAGACATCTAGACAAGTATGTGACACTGATATTAAAATGGGCACTCTTTGCAGTTTCCACGATTTGGCTCTATATATCAGTTTTATAATACCTTTTTTGGTCCCACTTTATATTAAGTGGCGTTAAGTACTTTGTACTTGCATAAAAAAATAAGTACAATGTACTTATTGTGTTCATGTTGTATTGTAAAACACTTTTGCTGCTATTGAGGTGTGATACGGGTAAGGTTAGGGACAGGTGTGGTGGATTGGGTAGGTTTAAGGTGTAAGGGAAGGGTCAACTGTGTAATTACAAATATACTTACATTAATTACAGCTGTAATTACATGCAGGAATTTTTGAAATGTAAGTACAACACATAGTGCTGGGCGGTGAAGGGTTAAAATTTAAGAATCTATTTCAGATATGCTTCCTTACATAACATCACAGTGAAGAATACAGATTTTAGCTTTTAAGGTTAAGATCTCAGCAAAGTTGTAATTCCTGTTTTCTTTAATGGCTCTTCGAGCCCCAGTTTCACTCAGACTGATGGGATTAGCACACGAATGATTCACTGAGAATAACACCTTTTGTTACCTTAACCTGTATACTCATTTACATGCTTTGTTTGAATTTGTCTCCACCCCCAAAAGTCCCTCCTCCTAAAATGCCTATAAGATAACATGTAAAGTTATGTTAGATCAGATCATGTTGGAAGTTTCTACAGCCGCGTACGGAGGAGTTCTCAATAAAGAAAAACTTCTGTTGAACGCGATCCCAACTGTCTCCTGGTCTCTGCTTTGAAGAAAGAAAAACTTTACAACAGCGGTATGACCAAAAATCCACATCACAGTATTTTTCTAAATTATACCGGTTTCACGGTAAATTACTTTTTTTTATTTTCTTTTTTCTTTTTTCAAGCATGAATGGGTGTTAACCACCCATGAGTGAAAGAGTAAAATACTGCAGTAGATTGACTTAAGGAGGTTGCACACCAGACGCGCAGCGCCACGTCTTTTAAATTCGAACACATTATTCTCTATGAGTGTACACACACCGGCGCCCAGCAATGGCTCAGGACCTTGTTCAAAATCCTGCCGCGCCATTTACATAGTTTTACATTAAATGTACATTTATTTGTCTCAAATCGTCGTTAATGTATATACTGACTTCACCCTGTGCTGCAATATACATTTAGTTTTACATTCATTCACAGAAATCAGCTGCTTGAATGAAAATTGCTGATGTTATCGGATTTTCAGGTGATATTCTCAATTCATTCAGTTAAAGGGATACTTCAGGATTTAGCATTAAGCTTTGTATTAGTAGAAAACCTGTAGTATTTTCGAATTACCATGCTTTCCACCCTCATATCCCCCTGAGACAAGAGATTTATGCATTTTTTGTCTGGAAAAAATCCTCCGATAACGCAAAAATCGTCATTTTGCGTCATCGGAGGATTTTCTGGCGAAGAGGCTAAAGACTACAGCCAGTAGAAGGTGTTGTTCCGCATGTTTTCAGCCCGCCCATACAGGGTGGGATCTCACTCACAGAATGTACACACAGTCAGCCGTCTTTCTTTGGAAACTAAGCTAGCAGGCTCTTGTTCTGTGGAGAAAGCTGAATAGTAGGAGAAAGCTGAGTAAGTAGGGGTTACATCCTCCTTTTCCCGGACTTGTCCGGCGGGCGAGATCGTTCAAAATGTCCGGGATTCGGCTTTTGCTTTCTGCGGTCGCCATTCATTGTTTACATGCACACCTCTTGTTTCAATCTAACTGAATTCATTCCGATTGGTGAATCTGAATGTAGTGTTTACATGAACGCTAAACAAGTGATCGGTTGATGTGCGTTTTAACATTGCTAAGAAAATTCCCGCTCCTCCGTGAGAGATGCGAGACCCGGCGCGTCTCAGTATGTAATGACGCCACCGGCCTCGCGCCGTTCTCCCGCGGCCGTCAGCCTCGTCCTGCTCGCCACAGTAAACATAATGAATGGATGGCGACTGTAGAACGCATAAGCCGAATCCCGGACATTTTGGGCGAACTCTAAATCCCTGGCAAACTCATCATGTAGGCTAGCCTTTTTGTTTTCAACTGCGCTCCCTTACCGGTAGGCGTGGCCTCCTAAGGCAGCGAAGCAAGTGCATTCTGGGAGTTGTTGTCTTTTATCCACATAAGCCAAAAATACATTTTCTGGCTTTTCTCAGTCTAGAAAGCTCCAAATTCAAAAATGTATTCACATTTCTTCTACTTAAATGACCTATTTTAAATACACATTCATCTTCCCAGAGGTGAAGTATCCCTTTAACGGACGCTCTGAGTTAAAGTCAATTCAGACTGCAGACTTAGCAACGATTGCATTTAATTGTACAGTACAATCATAACATAGTACAGGCATTATCTTAATTTCATAATGTCCTTAAACATAACAATATTGCTGGCCATAAACTGAGAAAGTTGTGTGCGATAGGCTACCTCGAGTTGTCCGCGTCCGGTGTGCACGACCCCCTTTAGAATGCCCTATTTTACTGTCATGAGTGAATATTATTAATATTAATATTAAAAAATCCACACTAGTATTAATACAGGTTTGCAAGGCTTTTTACAAAGAGGTGCCAGCAGGAGGCGCTTTAGGTAACGGCAGAAATATTGTTTTCCCCGGTAACGGCTGTACACAAAGCAGCAACGCTCATAAACGCTGCTTTATCAGTAAAAGATAAACAAAGATGCAATCGTTATAACAAAGAAACTTTTCTAAAGACTGTCAGTTCACTTCAGATACATTCATATAAAAACACCCGCACCGCGTGAAAAAGGACCCTCTCAAACAGTATAGCGCAGTGCCGCGTTCTGATCGTTATTAAAGCGACATACACCGGTATTGTGGTATATTAAAAATTCATATCATAACAAAAATAAACACCGGTATTCGGTATGAACCGGTACACCGCCCAGCACTAGTTACACAATAAGTACATTGTATCAAATTATTAATTTCAATGTAAGTACATAGTACTTAAAGCCACTTAATATAAAGTGGGACCCATTTTTTTTACCATCTATGTTGAAATGAAATGAAAGCATGCAAATGAGGAGAAGCATTAGTATAATACAATGTCAGCAATCATTGACATTCGCATTTGACAGTATTAGATTTCTCAGAGGACCGTTCAGTTTGCCGAAAAACAGTAGGTAACTTTCCATTGAATTTTTTGGAAAGTTGTGTGAGAAACACAGATCAAAATGTACATCTGTGAAACACAAATTTCTCTAACATCCCCCTTGAAAACTAGTCCTGTCCGAATAGGACTAAAGACACATTTACACATTTACTCAGTGGAAAGTTTTATATGTATCAATAGATAGCTATACATGGCCAATGGATATATTGCATTATATTGAAAAATATAAGCACTAGTTTCTAGGGCTGGGGTAAACGATTATTAATTAAACGATTAGTCGGGCGATTATTTTATCGATTAGTCGACTAATCTAACGACTAATTGGAATTATTTATCCTGTCTGTTATTCGCATATCTCTGTCGAACCGTTACTCCGATGGATTTCAAACTCGACAGCTGTCTGGGCACGAGTAAGTGCAGTGCCAAGTTTGACGTTGTTTGGATGAGAAATGCAAAAGATATGTCAAATATATCGGTAAAAGAAGCACTTAGAAGGTTGTGGTTTAAAAATAAACATTCTGACATAAACACACTGTTTACTTCTGAATAATATAGTATAAATGTGATAAATCCTTTTTTTTTATGCAATTAATCCATTGAATCAATATAAAAGTTATTTTTCACATTGAAACTGTTGAAAATACACAACAAAGTAAGTTGATCCACATATGACAGCCTCTGAACTCGGTCAATACTAATCTGGACTAAACATAGGCTACATTCAATAAGCCATCGCTAAGAAATACCTTCTGAACGACGGCGACCTTCTTTTTTGACGGCGATCATCTGTAAAATGGCTTAGGTCCTGCTCGGTTTTCGTTGACTTTTAGTACAAGAATTGAAAGTTTTTTGAAAGATCCCCTGGGGTTAACGTGTCAGCATTCGACAGAAGTTTGACGCTGTCGTGTGAGAACAAGCAACAGTGGGCATTTCTCTTCCTCCCGCGTGCCTCATCTTCTTAATCTCCTCACGTAAATGATTAGATTTCGATGGCTTACGTTTCTTCCCTACGGCAGAATCCACCACAGGTTCATCAATGCCGTCAAATGTATTAATTTTTTTGTTTGTTTGTTGATCAAAAAGTGCAAAGTAGATAAGGAAAACCAGGATGTCGGGTGTCAGAGCGCCACTGTTACTGTTTACAATGCGTGGAATGGTGCGCTGTGATTGGTTGAGCGGATTTATGGCATTCTGCAGAGAAAGGAGACTGGCGTTTGTCGCGGTTTGGAAAGAAAGGGAGAAAACATGGCAGAATAACACGGCGGGCGGTGTGAGTGTGGCGAGCTGTACCTCCGGGAATGGTGCAAAAAAATAAATAAATAATAAATAAAGAAGCGTCGACGCAAAAAATATGACGTCGACGTAATTTTGACGTCGACGCGTCGACGTCATCAACGAACCGCTACAGCACTACTAGTTTCCCATATATGGAAATGTATTATGTAATATATCACATTATATTTTGTAGTATATTGCTATGTATTTTTGTTCTGTAAGGGGGTAGACGTACAAATTGTGCAATATTGGAGGGGAACAGAACCTTGAGGAACTTTATGTCAGGAACATAAAAACTGGCCACAATAGATTTATTATATGTAAAAGAGGTTTATTAAACAAACACTTCTTTATCATTGTGGTTGTGGTATGATTTTTAAATAACATCTTTCAATATTAAAGATATTTAAATATTTTCTCTATGTTGATAAATGTCTTTTCTGTTTGTCTCTCAATGTCTTTTCAGTGGTGGGAGAGCTGACCAGATCAGAGATGTGTCCTGTCAGACCAGCTCATCCTCCTCCTGTCAGAAACACATCAGTCATCATGACACAGAAGCAGCCCTGCAGCTCGACTCTCACCAGCCAGTGCATGATGATCTGCAGAGAGTCAAAGATCGGCACAAAACCAGCATGAAGAACAGATATGAGAGGGTATTTGAGGGAATCAAACTACAAGAGAATCAAACCCTCCTGAACAGGATTTACACGCAGCTGTACATCATAGAGGGAGAGAGTGAAGGAGTGAATGAAGAACATGAGGTGTTACAGATGGAGAAAAGTTACAAGACCGTCCAAGACACTCCAATCCACTGCAATGACATCTTTGATCCTTCACCTGAACCTGGATATGAGGAGCAGAGAATAGAGAAGAAAGACAAAATCAAGACTGTTCTTACTAAAGGCATCGCTGGAATTGGAAAAACCGTCTCTGTGCAGAAGTTCATTCTGGACTGGGCCGAGGGAAAAGCCAATCAGGATGTAGATTTCATGTTTGTGCTTCCATTTAGAGAGCTGAACTTGATTAAAGATCATCAGTACAGTCTTCACAGACTTCTGATTGACTTTCATCCTGAACTTCGAGATGTGGACCCAAAGATTTATGATGAATGTAGAGTTGTGTTGATCTTTGATGGTCTGGATGAAAGCAGATTGACACTGATGTTTTCAGACAGTGAGAAAGTTTCTGATGTAAATGAGACTTCATCAGTGGGTGTGTTGATGTCAAACCTCATGAAAGGAGATCTGCTTCCCTCTGCACTCATCTGGATCACCACCAGACCAGCAGCAGCCAATCAGATCCCCTCAAACTACATCAACCGTGTGACAGAAATTCAGGGATTCAATGACCCTCAGAAGGAGGAATATTTCAGGAAGAGAATCAGTGATGAGCATCAAGCCAGCAGAATCATCTCACACATCAGAAGAGCAAGAAGCCTCCACATCATGTGCCACATACCCGTCTTCTGCTGGATCTCAGCCACTGTGCTTCAAAACATCCTGAAACAAGATCTCAGTGCAGAAATCCCTCAAACTCTGACTGAAATGTACATCCACTTCCTCCTCATTCAAACTCATATGAGGAACCAGAAGTATGAAGAGAGAGATCCAGAGAAACTCTTGCAGTCCAACAGAGATGTGATTGTGAAACTTGCTGAACTGGCTTTCAATCAGCTGATGAAGGGCAATGTGATGTTCTATGAGGAGGACCTGAGAGAGAGCGGCATAGACGTCACTGACGCCTCAGTGTATTCTGGGATTTGCACTGAGATCTTTAGGGAGGAATCTGTGATTTATCATAAGAAGGTTTACAGCTTTGTACATCTGAGCTTTCAGGAGTTTTTTGCAGCACTGTATGTGTTTTTCTGCTATTTACACAAGAACAGTGAAGTTCTGAAAGAGTTCCTCACAGGAAAGTCCAAAACTCAGTGTGAGAATGTTCCTCTGGATGTGTTTCTGAAGGGAGTAATGAATAAAGCCTTGAAGAGTGAAAATGGACACCTGGATCTTTTCCTTCGATTCCTTCATGGCGTCTCACTGGAGTCCAATCAGAGACTCTTACAGGATCTGCTGATTCACACAGAGAACAACCCAGAGAGCATCAAGAAAATAATCCAAAACCTCAAACGAGGTCAAAAAAACAATGTCAGTCCTGAAAGATGGATGAATCTGTCACTCTGCATGATTGAAATGAAGGATCATTCTGTTGTTAAAGAAATGCAGGCATTTTTAAACTCTGAAACAAAAACAAAAAGTCTTTCTCTTGCACAATGCTCAACATTGGCAAACATGATCCTGATGTCAGAGGAGGTGATGGATGAGTTAGACTTCATGAAGTACATCTTCAAATCAAAAGATGGTAAATTGAGACTGGTCCCTGCTGTGAGGAACTGCAGAAAAGCTCTGTGAGTGTGAAAATATAAACATATTACAGTATGAACATAGGTCTTGGTGGTATATTGAGTTTGTACAAGATATTTATTTATTTTTATAAACTATATAAAATGACCTAAAATGAGAATACACCTTTTATATTGATATACATTAGGTTGATATTACGAGCACATCTGAAAAAAAAAACGGAGGACACAGAGTGAGCTGCTGCAGGAAAAATGCAAAATCCAATTTGTCTTATATGAGACATGCTTTACCTTATGAGTTATTTTGAAGGCCTTAATATAGTAAATGCATATAGTTTAACACTGCTTGCCCCTTCAGATGCTCTGACAGAAACTTGTGCTGTTAATGCGTTTGAGACATGGTGTTTTCCTCAGTGCATAATTTGCATTTCACAGGTATATTCTCCATCTGTAAATGTTGGAAGGTCATGCAAAAATATTTTGCTATCAGTAGTGGACAAACCTTATGTAATGTAGTCTTCAGTGAACTTCACAGACTTCAGTGAACGAGCGCTGCTGCACACCAAACAGACAGAGCGCAACAGAATAGAAGTGCCATAATTCTGACTAAAATATAGATTTTTCTAAAATATTTTTTGTGCACATTAAATGTGGCATATGTAGAACTTTAAACCTACAAGTAAATGTATTTTTATAATATAAGTAGCTGTAAAGTGACTATTGTACTAATGGGGTAATCATATGTGGGCTAATAATTACTAATCTCAGATGAGTAAATGTGTGCCTCTTACCAGTTACCACTTAGTCTGTAATTTTATTATTTATTTTCATTTGCAGTGAATTTAGCTTCAGGTTTGAAAAACATTATTTTGGGTTTTTAGATTGTAATATTGTTACAATGTAAGAATGAAATATGTTTTTTTTTTTTTTTTGCATTATATGTATGTATATAGCATAGCCTACAAAGTTACATTTACTATTGTTTTCATAGCCTTCAACATGAACTTTGTTTGTAGGACAACATTGGGCAGGATATGAAATGCATTTTTATTTTATTTAGATATTTCTTTAAAAAGTAGAAAATACCCATATATATATATATATATATATATATATAAGAATTAGTTATTAGTTTTAGTGAGTAATTTATAGATTTGTATTCACAAGCATAATACTGTATAAATTGATGCAGTTATATGCTGATTTAATTTTCAACCAAATTAATACTATTAGTTCTCATTTCAGATTAACAGGCTGTAATCTCACTGATCAGCACTGTGGAATAGTGGCTTCAGCTCTACAATCACCAAACTCCCCTCTGAGAGAGCTGGACCTGAGTAAGAATGACCTGCAGGGTTCAGGGGTGAAGCTGCTCTGTAAGGGACTAACAAGTCTGAACTGTCAACTCATCATATTGAGGTTTGACTTACACATTTATTCATCCAATATGTTAATGTTCAACAACAGTTCCCTGTCTAGAATTTTTAAGGAGAAAAATTAAGTATTCCACTTTGACAATACAAGTGTCCCACTTTAACAGTATTGCCTGAAAGTAGGTGGGGTTTCTTCAGAAGACGTATGTTACACAGTGGTTGCAGCAGAGATGAAACAGGATCTAAGTGCAGCAGCTTTACCAAAAACAAACTCAAACTCACAAAACAATCTCCAGAACAAGAACAGAAAAACCAACTCAATGCAATGTAGAACTGACAAAGAACAGAAAGAAACACAAGGCTTAAACAGACAGAAAACAGAGGAACTAATGAGACTTATTAACTAGACACATCTGAACTGAAACTCAAATCAAATCAGAAACCATAGACACAAACAGGCAGGGGGCGGAGAAAGACAGAACGGAACTTATTAACGGTTTATCCAAACCCAGACAAGAACAGAAATCAAAACAAACTGACAACAATGTGACAGCGTCTTTTATTGTTCTTCTTCCTAGTATTATTAATATTTTTTTCTTTTTAATTATATATATTTCTCTTTTTTGACTAAGGTAAGAGACATCGTAATATTATCAATAAACGGCACATTCGGGCCAGACTGGGGGAGAGGCGCTGTAATAATGTAAAATATATGAAAAATGTTCTATGTAAATTGTAAAAATGTAAATTCCAATACACCCCAAAAACAAAATCAAGACTTTGTAAAAGGGCATAAGAAGACCCTTTTGAAGTGAAAATAATTATACTGTGAGATATATCGTTATTGTGTCGTTTTTTGAACAATTATGAAAGCATATTCTAGTACACCCCAAAAACAAAATCAAGACATCGTAAAAGGGAAAAATAGGACACTTTTAAAGTAAAAATAGCTAAATCGGGATTTATATCGTTATTGTAAATTAAAATTACTCTCATCGTGATATTAGATTTAGGTCATATCGCCCACCCCTAGCTGCACACATACCTGTATATTGGTTAGAACATAAAGTAATTTATAGATTTTTTTAAAATACCTTTTGCAGTGTTGTATTTATAGTCCTGTATAAGGGGTGCTGCCGGACCCTCAGTATCCCCATATCCTGCCTCTCTGTCGCTGTCACAAATTCTAGGACAAATATCTAAAAAACAATTTGAAATATGTTTTTGTTTTAAATTAAGACATTTTTTTTTAAAAGTAGAAAATGCCCATATATAATGTAATGCCATTCAGCCAAAAAAAAAAAAAGAAAGAAAAAAAACGGAGATATGATTTTTTTTTTTACATATTATTAGTTTTAATAAGTAATGTATGGATTTGTATTAACAAGCAAAATACTATTTAAATTGTTGCAGTTATATGTTGATTTAATTTTCAACCAAAATAATCCTATTAGTTCTTCTTTTTCAGATTAACAGGCTGTAATCTCACTGATCAGCACTGTGGAATAGTGGCTTCAGCTCTACAATCACCAAACTCCCCCCTGAGAGAGCTGGACCTGAGTTACAATGACCTGCAGGATTCAGGGGTGAAGCTGCTCTGTAAGGGACTAACAAGTCTGAACTGTCAACTCATCATATTGAGGTTTGACTTACACATTTATTCATCCAATATGTTAATGTTCAAGAACAGTTCCCTGTCTATAATTTTTAAGGAGAAAAATTAAGTATTCCACTTTGACAATACAAGTGTCCCACTTTAACAGTATTGCCTGAAAGTAAGTGGGGTTTCTTCAGAAGACCTATGTTACACAGTGGTTGCAGCAGAGATGAAACAGGATCTAAGTGCAGCAGCTTTACCAAAAACAAACTCAAACTCACAAAACAATCTCCAGAACAAGAACAGAAAAACCAACTCAATGCAATGTAGAACTGACAAAGAACAGAAAGAAACACAAGGCTTAAACAGACAGAAAACAGAGGAACTAATGAGACTTATTAACTAGACACATCTGAACTGAAACTCAAATCAAATCAGAAACCATAGACACAAACAGGCAGGGGGCGGAGAAAGACAGAACGGAACTTATTAACGGTTTATCCAAACCCAGACAAGAACAAAAATCAAAACAAACTGACAACAATGTGACAGCGTCTTTTATTGTTCTTCTTCCTAGTATTATTAATATTTTTTTCTTTTTAATTATATATATTTCTCTTTTTTGACTAAGGTAAGAGACATCGTAATATTATCAATAAACGGCACATTCGGGCCAGACTGGGGGAGAGGCGCTGTAATAATGTAAAATATATGAAAAATTTTCTATGTAAATTGTAAAAATGTAAATTCCAATACACCCCAAAAACAAAATCAAGACTTTGTAAAAGGGCATAAGAAGACCCTTTTGAAGTGAAAATAATTATACTGTGATATATATCGTTATTGTGTCGTTTTTTTGAACAATTATGAAAGCATATTCTAGTACACCCCAAAAACAAAATCAAGACATCGTAAAAGGGAATAATAGGACACTTTTAAAGTAAAAATAGCTAAATCGGGATTTATATCGTTATTGTAAATTAAAATTACTCTCATCGTGATATTAGATTTAGGTCATATTGCCCACCCCTAGCTGCACACATACCTGTATATTGGTTAGAACATAAAGTAATTTATAGATTTTTTAAAATACATTTTGCAGTGTTGTATTTATAGTCCTGTATAAGGTGTGCTGCCGGACCCTCAGTATCCCCATATCCTGCCTCTCTGTCGCTGTCACAAATTCTAGGACAAATATCTAAAAAACAATTTGAAATATTTGTTTTTGTTTTAAATTAAGACATTTTTTTTTAAAAGTAGAAAATGCCCATATATAATGTAATGCCATTCAGCCAAAAAAAAAAAAAGAAAGAAAAAAAACGGAGATATGATTTTTTTTTTACATATTATTAGTTTTAATAAGTAATGTATGGATTTGTATTAACAAGCAAAATACTATTTAAATTGTTGCAGTTATATGTTGATTTAATTTTCAACCAAAATAATCCTATTAGTTCTTCTTTTTCAGATTAACAGGCTGTAAACTCACTGATCATCACTGTGAAATAGTGGCTTCAGCTTTACAATCACCAAACTCCCCCCTGAGAGAGCTGGACCTGAGTTACAATGACCTGCAGGATTCAGGGGTGAAGCTGCTCTGTAAGGGACTAACAAGTCTGAACTGTCAACTCATCATATTGAGGTTTGACTTATACATTTATTCATCCAATATGTTAATGTTCAAGAACAGTTCCCTGTCTATAATTTTTAAGGAGAAAAATGAAGTATTCCACTTTGACAATACAAGTGTCCCACTTTAACAGTATTGCCTGAAAGTAAGTGGGGTTTCATCAGAAGACATCCTTTAATGTTCTTCTTCCCAGTATGGAATTGTTTTTCTATTTAATTATTTTTTTTATTTTTTGACTACGGTAAGAGACATCTTAATATTACCAATAAACGGCACATTCGGGCCAGACTTGGGGGAGAGGTGCTGTAATAATGTAAAATATGTGAAAAATGTTCTATGTAAATTGTAAAAATGTAAATTACAATACACCCCAAAAACAAAATCAAGACTTTGTAAAAGGGCATAAGAAGACCCTTTTGAAGTGAAAATAATTATACTGTGATATATATCGTTATTGTGAAATAAAATTACTCGTATCGTGATATAAGATTTTGGTCATATCGCCTACCCCTAGCTGCCCACAAACCTGCATATTGGTTAGAACATAAAACAACTTATTGATTTGTTTTTGAAACTTTTTGCAGTGTTGTATTTATAGTCCTGTATAAGGGGTGCTGCCGGACCCTCAGCATCCCCATATCCTGCATCCCTGCCGCTCTATCACAAATCCTAGAAAAAATATCTAAAACATTTGTAAAATTGAAGCACAATAACATGAACACTTGTTGTTATAGATTATCTTGCTGTATGGTGACAGAGGAAGGTTGTGCTGCTCTGGCATCAGCTCTGAGTTCAAACCCTTCACACCTGAGAGAGCTGGACCTGAGCTACAATCACCCAGGAGATTCAGGAGTGAAGCTGCTCTCTGATACACTCAAACATCTGGACAAACTCAAGTATGTTGATCATTTAAATTAATCCATCATTTACTCAACCTGGTGTTCTAATGCTATTAGCCCTTCTTTCTTTTTCGGACCAAAAAAGGAGAATTAAAATAATAATAATTACTGTTCGCGCTCATCCACACATTGGAAGAGAATCAGCATCAAGCTTTTAAAAAGAAGCAAAAGTATCAGAGAACGGTCCAATGCTACACGTGTCGTATATTTCAAGTGTTCTGGGGGTATTAACGATCTATCAATGTATATATTGTTTTATATATATTATGTTTTTATTTTGAATTTAAGGTCAACATATAGCAGTACAAAAAGACAACGACAAGAAAAAAAGGGTGATTTAACAACCGTTGAATTATATCACTTCCTCCAGTTTAAAAAACATATTTTTTTATAATGTTATTCATATATTTCTAGGCCAATGTGCATAGGCAATGTGGTGATCATGCAAACAATAAAAGGATCAAACATTTAAACTGTTATCCTTTACATTTGATAGATGATTAAGAAAGGGTTCCTAGGTGGCCTCGAAGCCAGCAATGTTACCTGAAAGGTTGTGTCTAATGGCTCATTTCCACTAAGCGGTGTGGTACGGTACAGTACGGTCTGCAATTATTTCCGTTTCCACTGTCAAAAGTTGTGAATGGTACTAAAATGCCGAACCGTACCGTACTACTTTTTCGGTACCCTTCCATTGGGGTACCCAGCACAGTGGTACGGTACTAAAAGGTGGAGCTAGACTCACTGCAGAACGTTGATTGGTTGACAGAGAATCATCACTTGCGTGTGCTACAAGGGGAATGACAACATAAGAAGCGCCATTTTTTAATATACTGTTGAAATATAATACTACTGTCATTGTGTCACGGAATGTAGTTTAAGAGTTTTTCAGGCGAGAAAGTAGTTGTTTAAAGCTCAAATCTATGGTTTATTTATAAAGATTTATGTAAATTTGATCCAGGTTGTGAGATCCATTCCAACTGATCCCCGGGCGCTCAGCGCTCATGTACCCCACCTGGAACAGCCTTTCCTCGGCTAGTCGTTCTGACGTCTACTGCCAACTCTGACGTCTCTGTAGTGGTTAAACATGAGATATAATTCGTCTTGTGTAGACCTAACGGCCGATCTTTGGTCTCGTGAATCTATAATTTGTTCCCTGGCCAATCGTTTTAAAGTTTTATGACTTTATATATTCAACGTTAGGCTTTTTAACTTTACCGTTGTAACGTTAGACTAGAGCGCTGACTTAGTATGTTTGACTGAATTGTTTGCTTTATCTCTTATTGTATAGCTTCATGTACCTTTTACTTATACTTTTATAAAGGCTATTATTGATAAAACTGAAATTTAACAAAAAAGAGACTGGGTTGAGTTTTGCCATTTTTAATTTTATTACAGTGAAGATGATCACTGTAATGTTGTTTACTGCAACATTTGTTGTTTAGTACAAATGCACTTATTGCCTGGACCATATTAATATGTTTAATATTTTTTCAATTTAAACGAAAAGAGGCAGGTTTGTGTTTTATATTTCGTTTTGTTATAAATAGGCTATCGTTATGCATGCAATGAATATAATCAATAAGCGTTGCCTGAACCACATTTGTGTGGCTATAATGTTTAAGATTTCTTTAAATGAAAACAAAAAGAGACAGAGTGGCGTTTTATAACATAATTCGTTTTATTGTTGCCTACATAACTGGAGTAGCAGAGCGAGCTGAGTGACACTTTGAAGAGCGCTCTGTTCCATTTGCAGAATTACCGGACTCGAGTCCTCGGGAGTCATTCTCCTGAGTCGGATTTGGCAAGTTCAAACTTTGCGTACTTGGTATTGAGAAACGCCTAATGTCAGCGCTTGTCTTCTTTTGACAAACAGCCGAGAAGCAAGAACAAGATCTGCTGTATGTCATCCATTGTTGTTTACTATGTCGCTTTCTTCTTGCGCGAAAATGACGTTGATCGCTTCTTTCCGGCATAGGCTACACCACGCCTATCAAGTAAAGGTACTGTTGGCGGGTGAAACGCAAGTCGGATAGGGGTTTACCGTCCCGAATCATACTGTACTGTACTGTACCGTACCGCTCGGTGGAAACGAGCCATAAGTCTCTCTAAATGCAAAGTGGTAGAGAGTTCAGGCAGCCAAGATTTAAAATGTGGTTTTGATGTCTTTGTCCATAAAAAGAGGATGTTTTGTTTTTTTAGCGACCACCATTCCTTATTGGACGGCTTTTTGAATTGAATGGCAAAGCCATGAAGAGAACTAGACCAGCCGAAAACAGCAATTGCTGTGTCCAGGGAGAGGTCACAAGAATATGCCTCAGAGTTGAATCTGATGATTTCACTCCAAAACTCATAAAGCTTCAGGCATGACCAGAAGAGATGTCCCAGAGAGCCCTTGGCAGATTCACATTTGTTACAATTAGAGGAGATGGAGGGATAGAATAATGAAGCCTTTGTGCTACTTTATATTGAATTAGTTAGTGCTTTGAGTTAATAGAACATGTGTTTATGACCTTGATAGTGTCTGTCCATTCCTCGTCAGTTATCTGAATACCTAAATCCTTTTCCTAGGAATCTTTTAGATATAAGGTAGATATGTCAGGCTGACTGGTAAAGACATCCATAAAATGGGAAATCAAACTAGGGGCATCAGGAGAGGCAGAAAGTAGAATATATATTTTATTCTTATCTGTGAACAGTTCAAAGTGTTAGACATGCAAACATCATTTCTTAGCTGTAGATTTATTTAAACACTTAAATAAATCATGTGATATTTTTGTAGATATTATAATATTTTATAATATAGTATAATACTGGAATGTAAAATTATTACACAGAACAAACTGTCATATTAGTGAAGACTACATGTTAGAGAAAGTGAATAAATTGAATCATTCAGAGGCTTCTGAGCTGCTGTCAGGTTGAATGTGCTGTCTGTACGACTACTGATGCTTCTATATGATAACACATAATTAATGTTATTTATTATGACACCTAATAAGTGTCTTTATAGAAAATATATTATTTTTATATTATATTATTTTATTATAATGGACACAAATATATTTAATCATGTCTGGCAACTTAAAATGTTTTATTTGGTTCTGTAAAAGTTAAATAAACATCTAATGATCTATAAGCATTTCGATGTACACCAATTATATAAAACTATACTGTCAGTATACTATAGTTATACAAATGAACTAGATCAGGGGTTTTCAAATTGGGTGAATGTGAGCCGCCCCTTAGAGTAGGTAAGGACAGCCGAGCCCCCCCTTCCCCAAAATCCCCAAAAAAGTCCGCCTGCCCTAACCCACACACGCCTCTGCAGTAAATGCCATCTTTTGTGTGTTCCAGGCAATGATGAGTTTGATAAAAATGTAAATATTATTTTATTTCTACAGATTTCTTAAAAGTGCATTCATAAACGATTCTTTGCAACAGCAAATCATTTCCAACTTCATGCAGGCCTAATTGAGGCTACTTTATAATCACTGAACATCAGTAGGCCTAACCACAAGTCAACTAAACATGCTTAACATGTGCAATCGGTGCCAAAGCTACCACCGACGACACCTGACGGCTGAAATCGGCACGGTGTGTCTGGGTTTTAAACGCACATTTGAAGGAGATGCACATTATCTCGAACAAAATCATCAGTAGTGGAAAGAGTATTGAAAAATCATACTCAGGTAAAAGTAGGCTACCATTACATGTCAAAATAATGTAGTACGATTAGAGTAAAAAGTACTTGTCCAAAAAACTACTTGAGTAAGAGTAAAAAAGAAGCTTATTTAAAAGTACTCATGAATAGTGAGTAGTTAGTACTGAGCTGCAGATTCTACCCCCTGATAATAGACACTGTGCACTACAATTTATATATTAAATGAGAATCAATAATATTATCACATTACCTCACCTAATGCACTGAAAAAGGCTAAGATAGTAGGCTAACACTAATTACACTGTAATTCCATGCCATTAAATATGTTACAATCTAAACGTAAATGCACATTGTTGTAGAAGGGTGGCATCATCCCTTACATTTTACACGGCTACATTTACTCGCATTGTAATGCGGATAATATCATTTGTAAGGAAAATTGTGCATTAAATAGGCAAGTTATATCCGGGAAACTTTTACAAAAGAAACAAACAAACACACACACGCACGCACACACACACACACACACACAAATGCACGTCTCTTTGTAGTCTCGGCGAAGCTGTTTTATCAGCAGCATCCACACACAAAAAAACAGTTGAACTTGAAAAACGTTTTTGCGCAAGTGGACTTGACAAATGAAGACGGATTGTATTAAATGGATCAATAAAAAAAAATAAAAAAACAGCTGTAGTTTATTAACAAGCTGTAGTCACGCACTGACAGAAACGCAGATTTAACGCCACGGTTCATAAGGTGCACTGATACTGAAGCTGGCTGCATGGCGAGCGCGAGACGCGGCAGTGCACAGATCGCGACGCGCGTCTCTCTATAACGTTAATGAGATTGTGAAGTAAATAGGAGCGGGAATTCACCGCATTATGAACTCGTCACACAATACTACGTGGGCACGGTTTATGAATTTGTGAAAAAACTGAAGGAACGGTTAACAAGTCTGAGAGCGCGGATTAGAAATTCGTGGGTACGGTTTATTAATCCGTGGGCACGATTTGTTAAACCGAGAGAACAGTTTGAGAATTCGTGAGTAGGCTACTGTTTATAAACTGAGCGGACGGATTGCAAAACCGTCGCCACGGATCGTTTTTTTACTCACACAGGTGACTTCCCAGGCTCCGTATCCTCCCTTAATGCTGACTTCTGTTGACTTGGGACAAGGAAACGACGCATTTTAAAGCTAATACTCGCACACACAATTACCGATATCAATAGAGCTGCATAGTTATTTTTTCTTTGCGTGTCGCGCCTCCCCTGTGGCTCTTTGGCTCTTTGGGGTTTATGTGAGGATTGTGGTAAATTCACTTAAATTAATAGTAGTTAATTTTTTTGAAGTCTAATAAATGTTAAGAAAAGTATAGCTTTCAAAACACTATAGTGTTGAATGGATATAATTAATGTTTAAAATTGAGGGAGACATCATCGAGACATAGGTAGCTGTATTAGTATCAGTGATCCTGATTCATTCATAAAAAGATGCCATAAAACAAGTATTTAAAATATACTGTCTTAATGTTGCTTCTACATTAATTTGGAGATTAACTGTGAAATTATTACATTATAAAATATATTAAAAACATATAAAAAGTCAGTCTTTTTAATTGCGATTAATCACAGAAAAATTTGTGATTTAATATGGTTATATTATAATATATTAATAAAAACAATTCAATATATTATAAAAACAATATATTATATTATATTATAAAGAATGGTACAGTTAACACAGCACTGTAAAATAAAATGTTTTCTCGGGTAACCTGAAATGTGCTTCATTTAGTCCTGAATTAACTGCTTTGTTTTCTAAATAGGGCTGTCCCGATAACCGCAATATTGTAGTACCGCGATACTGACAAGCAAACCGCAGAGGAATGAATGTTTCCTTTTGTCATAAGTATATATCCTTGTTTTGAACTTTGTGCATGTGTATTGAATGTTAAATAAGTTAATCATCATTGATCCGTGATCCATTCGGATCAATATCTTCGGTTCGGCACACACGTGATCCGCGGATTGATTTATAAAATAAAAATAAAAAATTGTGCGCATGTTCAGTCCACACAGTGTGGTCATGACGAGCAGAGGAACGGAGGAGCTTGAACGCCCCGCGTCATTTAAATCCCCTGTATGGGAGCATTTTGGGCCGCGCGGAAAACGCGTGCATGCTAGAAATAGAACTGACGCCTATTTTTCACACGACACGCAAGCGTTTCCAGGCAAAATAGATAGGAAAATATGTTTATATGTCATTTTGACACGAATACAAAATAAATGTCATTTTGATGTTTGGAAGTGTCTAGGTTTTGACATAAATGCAAATATAAATTTAATTAAAAAAATTATTATCGATTTTCAAATACTGCACCTGTCAATACAGAACGAAATATTCTATAGCCAACACTGCCGACGTCGTCTTTGCTGCTATATATTTACGTTTAACATGAAGTATAGGCCTTCCACAACTCTCTCCCCATATGTCAAATATATCACCAATGAGGCTTATCATATGTCACCTAGCAGCAGCAGCGCCATGTCAGATACATTTCTGGTGTGCAAAGACATGGAAAACGCCACGCAAACGCCACATAGCTGACATGCAACAGAAACGCCACGCTCACGCCACGCAACCAGTGTGTGGCCGGCCTAAGTTGTTGTTCATTAAGTTAAAAAGAAGATATTATGCCTTGTGCACTTTAAGTTGATTTTATATTAATTTAATAATTTAAAACTGTTAATAAACAAAAAGACAAAATGTATGTTTATTTGTCTTGTCTTTTTTATTATCATTATTATTTTTTTTGCTGATCCGAAAAATGATCAGATCCGTTACTCTGATCCGAGAAACGATCCGAACCGTGAGTTTTTTTGATCCGTTGCACCCCTACTCTTAATGTTTAAGGGTATTTACCATGAATGGTGGCAGCGCTGGTCAGTGCATTGAGTCAATGCCATTGGTCTCTATTAAAGGGATACTCCACTTTTTTTGGAAATAGGCTCATTTTACAACTCCCCCAGAGTTAAACAGTTGAGTTTTATCATTTTCGAATCCATTCAGTCGATCTCCGGGTCTGGGGGTCCAACTTTTAGCATAGCTTAGCATAATGAATTGAATCGGACAGGACCATTAGCATCTCTCTCAAAAAAATGAACAAAGAGTTTCGATATTTTTCCTATTTAAAACTTGACTCTTCTGTAGTTACATCGTGTACTAAGACCGACGGAAAATGAAAAGTTGCGATTTTCTAGGCTGATATGGCTAGGAACTACACTCTCATTCCTGCGTTATAATCAAGAAACTTTGCTGCCGTACCATGAGTCCAGCAGGCGTAATATGTGCTAATGGTCTTGTCCGATTCAATTCATTATGCTAAGCTATGCTAAAAGTGGGACCCCCAGACCCGGAGATCGACTGAATGGATTCGAAAACGGTAAAACTCAACTGTTTAACTCTGGGGGAGTTGTAAAATGAGCCTATTTCCAAAAAAAGTGGAGTATCCCTTTAAGTGAAGCATCAGCTTCAGTGTTAACCATGCGACGCATTGCTGGTCAGCTGAGCTTTGAAAAGTGGAGCTCAAAGTTAAAATAATTAGCACCTTGTTTCATTACATCTATCTTTTAATGAATCAGCGTTTTTGAATGTGATCGTTGAACAAACAGTTTAATGACTCTGTCAAAGTCAATCTCTTGCCGCCACCCAGTGGCGTAACACTGTAACTGAGCGCTGAGACGAAGACGATGATACTGGTGAAATATCAGCAGAAAGCCTCTTGTCCAGCCATATTCGAGGATCAGAACTATTATACATATAAAAATAGCCGAATGAGCTTATTGTCAGGTTTATGTTCTGTTATGTGGACCTTTATTTTGACATTCGTTTTGACTCGTTTGACTCTTTTGTTTACTTCACTTCAGAGATCGTAAAACTAATCCATATGAGTTGAGCGGTTTAGTCCACATTTTCTGAAGAGACTCGATCGCTTTATATGATGAACAGATTTAATTTTTCCTAAATTCACATATAAACATTCATCAACTCACACATCAGTTGTGTGTAAACGTAAGCTCAAGTATGTTTGCTTGATGCGTGTTAGAACCAATCAGAGATGGGCATAAATACATGGAAATGTATTTAAAATACAAATACAAAATACTGTGTGAAAATTTTTATTTAAATACAAACACAGTATCTTGTATTTTGAAAATACACAAAATACATGTGAAATTGGCCATCCAGTGCAGGTACAGGCCACAGTGAATGAAGAAACTACATACTAGGCCTACTGACTTTACATTCCTAACCTCATCTCTTTCTTTCTTTCTTTTTTTGCAGGTAGTCCAATGCTTTTTAAGTCATTTTATGTTTATTTTATGTAAAGTTTATTTGTGTCTATAAGTTCATTAAAATTAGAGAGTGTAGCCTATCTAAAATTTAAAATTAGAATTAATTTAGATTCATTTGACACTATTTACCCCTTTTTGATTATTATATTTTATGTACAATAAAACTAAAAGCTGAAGATGTTTGTGGAGTATCATTCATCAGTGCTGCTTTTTCCACTCCAACGTTCCAATAATCCCTGATTACTAAAAGCTGCACGGATATTTGCTTACCCCACAAACAGGCCCATCTATGTAAACGATTTAGAAAAAGATCCATCAATTCAAACTTTATATCATCGCTATGATATGTAGTGTCATATCACCCAGCCCTAACATGCAGTAAAGCTTTAAACACATTTGACAATACTCATCTTAAATGTATTAAAATACAAATTACATTTGATTTAAAATACAAAATAGTATTTTGTAGGCTATTTCAAATGCGTATTTTAAATACATGTATCTGAAATACTGCCCATCCCTGGAACCAATGAGGTTCATTCTTGTGTTACGCAGCACACTTTAACTTCTGCAAGAGCTTACATCATTACATCAAGTTACATCAAGCGTCAAATCAAACAGAAATGACACTATATAGTGAAACTTTACAAAAGAGTAGTAGAGTAGAGTTTCTCGATGGGTTCTCTGGGTTTACTGTGTGTGTTTGTGCTCTGATGCCTCCTGAATTTGCAGAGCTTCATGCTTTCATTCGCTAGTCTCTCTCACAGATTACACACTCATTCTCACCTTGTTAGCGCACACATTTTCCTCTTCTCCCTTTGCTACGTCCTTTTTTTAAGCTGCATCTGTCCATTCCCACTCTCACCATACACAGCTAAAAATCTCGACATTAAGGGAATTACTTCTCTTTTCATATATAAACTACTATTAAAATATTAATAATGGAATTATTTATCATGCTCCTAGGAGGAGTTTGATAAAGTTTTTTTTTTTTTTTTTTCAGATTTTTTTTTTTTTTTCAGATTTTTTTATCATTCCAAAGTTATGACCCAATATGCAAATCACCTTTTTTTAATAGATCATCCTTCTGAGTTTTACGATTTATGTTCTCAATTTCGGTGCTTGGACCCCTAGTAATAAGTGTGGCCAGTGCCACAACTGTTAGGTCACAAAATTAGAAACTTCTGTGTGTGTGTGTGTGTGTGTGTGTGTCATGGACGTCAGTTTGGTTTGAAATGTGCTGGGGACAGAGACGCATTCGGAAGTGCATTTTCAGAAGTGCTGGGTACAATGATGTGTGACGACCACAAAAGTGTTGTATTTGTATTTTAACAATATTCACAATTATTGTCTTTTATTTGAAACAAGTGATTGTATTTTTTATTTTTATTTTTTTAAACAACAACAAGTATCCCAAGGGTTTTATTTTTAATGTGAATTTTCCTGACTTAAAGGTGCAGTGTGTGATTTTTAGCGGCATCTAGTGGTGAGGTTTGCGAATTGCAAACAATCAGTCACTCACTGCACATCCCTCAAATTTCAAACTCGAACTCGAAGCTACGGTGGCCGACGTAGGATCGGAAGATGTCGTCGTCTGAGTCAGCAGAGAGTAGCAAGTCAAGCAATGAGGTTTCTTTATATTATATTTTATATTAAATTATATTTACTTAATTATTCAGTAAAACCACATGTTATTGCGATTGTTATTTTTACTTGTTCATCATTGTGTTAGTCTTTTATTCACTGACTTTACCATAGCCTTTTTCCATGCTAGTTAGTATAAGATAAGAGCATCAGAGCAGCTAGGTAAGGGGAAATAGCTACCGTTACGATGTCCGAGGCGTCGTTCAGACAGCATGTTTTTCTCCACGTTTGCAGAGTCAGGGACAACCTGAGTATTCTGCTGCGTCTTTTTCTGCTGCCTCTCATTCAAGTTAGTGATGAAACGCGCTCTGTAGCGCTGTTTGTTCGCTGTCGGCTACAGTAGAAACATGACGTCACGATATGTCGACCTTCATAGAAGGGGGTGCCCGCGGTTATGTAGATATAAATGACTCATTCTAAGGTAATAAAAACATAATGGTTCATTAAGTGAGGTCTTTATACACCACTGAAAAGATAGCCTAGTTATTGGTCTTATATTGCATTTCTGTCAATAGATCCTCAGAAATATCACACATTGCACTTTAAAGTGAATTGTGTAGTGTTTGCTCTGGGCCAGTAGGGGCAGTGTAGAGTGGCGAGTTACTGTAGCTCAGTGTTGCCAGATATACGATAATTATCGTATTTGTACGATAATTTTGACCTCTGTACGATGTACGATCAATAATGAAACTGTAGCTGCGTGAGTTGCGGGTTTCTCATTACCAGGGACGTCGTTAGGCCTATTTTAGGGGGGCTGAAGCTACCCCACAATGTTCCTAAGCCCCCCTAAATGATAAGAACAACAATAACAATTCAATTTATCAATAACCGTATCCTCATTCATATTTAGACGCAACAAATGATATATCCAGCAACAAAAAATAGCAGAAAAGTCGGAAGTTGGACAGCGCTGCCAACTCTCACGCATTCACCGTGAGACACACGCAGTTGACACTTTTCACAGGCTCTCGCGCCACACATCTATTTTCTCATGCACAGAAAAATCGCGAAGCAAAGAGGACACGGAGACGGAGACCGACAGACTAGACAGAGCAGGTTACTTTATGATATAAAAGAATCTCAACTCTCAGATTCTGTCAATTTTATTACGAAATTCAAACAATAAATACCGTTTTGGCGTTTGTAACTGTTACGTGACAGATGCCTACCGCACGTGAACCGATCATAGTTAAAATAGTAAAAAAAAAAAACACGAAAACTGTTGAAAGATAGGCTACAACTTACCGAAATGTATATTCCTCATACATAATATCGATCAATCAGTGTTTTGTATCAGCGTGAAGAGGTCAATAACATAGCTGGAGAACAATTAAATCACATTTACCTCAGGAAAGCCATTTAATGAACATAATACACGCTATAGCACGTAGTTGGCAAGAAAATAAAAACAGCTATAGAGAGTATTTTGCTAAATATGTGTTATATATTACATATTTATTATATTTTTACTTATATCATTAAATAAAGTTGTTATTATAATAAAAAACGCATTATATTTAATTTGAGTTATTTTTAACCTTAAATAGGCTAATACTACCAGCTGATAGGGCTCTCTGTATGTTTACAGCATTAGGTGATTTGTTTTTTTCTTGAGAAAAATTAACGCCTATCTTAAATACCTAATATTTATCCAAACTAGTCAATATTAAATCAAATCACAATAATTGAATTGAATTGAAATAATAAAAAAGCGTAGCTTACCAGAAATTATACCATGCACCATAAAATTTACATATAATTTTACACTTATGCTATACTAAAGCCTGAAATGGGCACTTTTTGTGACAGCAACCCTATCATTTTTGATCAAAGATGTGGCTTAACGTCAGAATTTGAACTAAAATCAGTATTCTTATGATTGCTCTGATCATTTCTGACTAAGTTCAACAAACATTAAATTACTTATTCATAAACTTAAAATAATTAATAAAAATCTAGGTGTGACGGGGTTGAGACTAGGTTAACAGGGTTGAAGATGGTAACGGGGTTGAAGAGACAAATACAGCTAAACACTCAAATTCACTATAATATTTTCTATAAACGCAAGTTACAAATACCCTGGGGGCTAAGCCCCCCCTGTCTTCCAATCCTAGTGACGTCCCTGCTCATTACTGCAGAGAGCTCGAAACTGATAACACTGGCTCCTCGTTTCTCTCCTGTTTTACAGGTGGGTAAATGTATAAAAACACCTCAGAAGTAGCATTTATTTATGCTGAAATGTATGTGAGATATGAGTGAACTGTTGTTAGTGAAATGAGTTTCGTTAGGGTCTGTTTTTGATTTAGTTTGAAATGAGTTGAAACGAGAGGGCGAAGTCTGGGTTATAATCTGCGCTCGTATAGTTTTTTTTTTTTCTCATCAAAACTGATTATGTTTATCAGTGGTTGTATCAGGCAGGGACACGCGTGTGTGCATTTTGTTTTGTAATTTCACCGGAACGAATAGAGAGTCCCCACAACGGATTGAAGCGCGCGTCCGAGTGAAGACTGTGCGCGAGCCACAAGAGAACACAGTCTCCGACTGATCGCAGCGGCAACGAGCACTTTGACCACTTGATTTAAAAAACTACACATTTCAGCGCTAGATCCCCTCTTATTTAACAAATGAACTAAATGAATGCTCTGCTAGTTAACTGGAGATGTTTTATTTATTTGTATTGGTATATTAGTGTCGCGAGATATTTCAAAAGTGGTGGGGACATGTCCCACCCGCAAATTACGCCTGTGTGTGTGTGTGTGTGTGTGTGTGTGTGCGCACGCGTGTTTGGCTATACATGTGAGGGCGAAATGTTCTCACCTTTATAGTGAAATAGTAAGAAGACATTTTGAGGACAAAGAGAACATTTTACTGGTCCTCACTAGTTAAAAATAATTAAATCTTAAATCTAGTGTTTGTTTCTGTGTTTGGGAGTGAGGCTTGAGTTTGCCTTGGCCATAAAAATAGCATTAACGTGATATAAAATGAAGGGTCTATGCAATGTCCTCACCAATATAATGAAACAAACTGTGTGTGTGTGTTTGTTTTTCTAGTGTGGATCATGGAGGAGAGATCAGGATGTCAGCAGGACCACGCAGATGTAAGTCCACAAACACACAGTTTTAGTTTTTGGTGTTTTGTTATGTTGGCTTGAGAAAGCTATTAAACTTATTATTATTATTATTAGTGGTGCTAAGCTAACACACACACACACACACACACACACACAGGGCCTTAAAGGGATAGTTCACCCAAAAATGAAAATTCTGTCATCATTTACTCTCGCTCAAGTTGTTTCAAACCTGTATGAATTTCTTTTTTCTGCTGAACACAAAAGAAGATATTTTGAAAAATGTCAAAATTTTTGAAAACAGTTGATGTGTGTGTGTGTGTTTGTCATCATTGTGTTGAAGAGTCGAGGAGAGAAACACTGATGATATTCTGCATGATGCTTTATTTCAAGTTTTTTTTTTTTTCTACTATGGAAGTCAATGGGGTCCATCAACTGTTTGGTTACAGACATTTTTCAAAATATCTTCTTTTGTGTTCAGCAGAAAAAATAAATTCATACAGGTTTGAAACTACTTGAGGGTGAGTAAATGATGACAGAATTTTCATTTTTGGGTGAATCCCTTTAAGGTCCCAATATACTCCCGGCAAAGTTCTTTTTCTTTTTCGTTCTTCATTAAGCCGGGACACACTTAACGACTGTAAGGCCGATTATGAATGTAATTTGATACTTACGACTAATCACGGCCAAACACGGCGGGTCAGAGACAGTTGCGTTCAGTCGTTGTTCACAGTCAGTGTCTAAAATCTGCTCTAGTCGTTGGAAACTCTGTAAGTGTGTTCAGTTCAGTCTAACAATGTTTCAGCTGGTCGTTAAGTGTGTCTCCGGCATTAGCGGTAAAGCGAAGTTGGAAATACGCGAGCAGCGATACACTGTTAGTGAATATCTGACTCCGCGCACACGGCTGAGAGCGACGTCTAGATGAATATGTAAATATGTGCTGCACACTTTCCTCTCAGTAACTAAATAAACATCTTTATAGAGAGCATAAGAAAAGCCTCTGATCAGAACAACATGGGTGTGTTAGCATGAGCTCTGCAAATTAGCACTCCAGTAAAGTCACATTTATTTATATGGCATTTTATTCAATAGATTGCTTGAAAAGCAGCTTTACAGTATTAAACATGAACAACAGTGTCAGAGCCTCAGATTATCAGAAGCACAACTTCATTTCCTACTATAAAGCGGCTCTCCAGTGTGTTCATGTCTTCACCCGTGGAGATCTTTCCTCGACAGCATCAACAGATGAAATGAGTCAGAGAAGAGTTCAGTGTGAAAGAAGGCGGAGTCTCAGCGCACGCATCATATTACGTCATCGTCACGCGACCAATCAGCAAAGCTCGTTTTGTGACTTCAGAGTTTTTCTGTGTGTCTGAATATTTCGTTGATTGTCATTATTGTTGAGATTCATGCGATTCTTGATGTCTGTGTGAGTCTACATGATCCTGTCTAAACGTTTTCTGCATTTTCATTAGTGTTGGCATGTGAAGTTAACAACTAATATGAACTAGTTTAGTCAGAGATTAGACTCTGGTATCAGTGAATCACTAAATGATGACCATCATCACTAAACACTGACCAACATCTGATCAGTTTCTCTGGTGTGTTTGCCGTAACAAACGTGTGTCAGAAACACACAGTTAAAGCAGTCAGAGAGAAACTAATGTTCAAAACTCAAGAGTCAAGAGCAACTAAAGCAAACACTGAACACAACTTTAATATCAACATCAACATCTGAACTCTTTATTCTCAATAAGAACTTTAGCAGGAAAGAAATAAAGTCTGTAATAAGTGGAGATGCAGAGATCTTGAGAGATCTGTGAGTGTTTAGTGTTCTGATGGGGTTTAAAGTGTGTGTGTGTGTGTGTGTGTGTGTGTGTGTGTGTGTGTGTGTGTGTGTGTGTGTGTGTGTGTGTGTGTGTGTGTGTGTGTTGAAGAGTCGAGCCTGTGCTTCAGTTCAGGAGAGAAACACTGATGATATTCTGTATGCTGCTTTATTTCACAGGCACTAAATTATATACACATTCATCTGTGTGTGTGTGTGTGTGTTTTATTTTACAGTGAATGTGTTTGTTAGTAATAATTCAGGAAATTCCTGTAAAATAAGTGTTTTTCTGTAAAACGTTTAATGAAAACTTGTGCACTTTAGAAAAGTTTTGTGCACTTTATTTCAATTTGGAGATTTTACTGTAATTTCACGTTTTTTGTTCATCAGTCATTGACAGTTTTTGAACGATTATGTGTTTACAGTGCGTGTGTGAATCAGATCATCATAGAGACGAGTGGCTTTGCTCTTCTGATGTGGACAGACATCCAGTCTATTAGTTTATTCTAATAGCATATATTCTATAATAATATATACTGTTGATATCTACTACAATATAATATATCTATAATATAATTCTAACAGTTTATTAGTTTAACCCTGCTAACGGTCTAGCCACATCCTAGCAACCATTTAGAGCTCCTTAGCAACCGTATAACATCACAAATAAGCCATATTTCAGCACCAGAACATAATGCAGACTTATGAAAATCAAGCACCTAGAACACCCTAGCAACTGCCTAGCAACTGTCTAGCAACCGTCTAGCAACCACCCATAACACCATAGCAACCACCCATAACACCATAGCAACCACCTTGAACATCCTAGTAACTGCCTAGCAAACACTTAGAGTAACCTAGCAACCACCTAGCAACTGTCTAGCAACCACCCAGAACACCCTAGCAACCACCAAGAACACTCTAGTTACTGCCTAGCAAACACTTAAAGTAACCTAGCAACTGCCTAGCAACTGTCTAGCAACCACCCAGAACACCCTAGCAACCACCAAGAACACTCTAGTTACTGCCTAGCAAACACTTAAAGTAACCTAGCAACTGCCTAGCAACTGTCTAGCAACCACCCAGAACACCCTAGCAACCACCTTGAACACCCTAGTAACTGCCTAGCAACCAGCCAGAACAGCCTAGTAACTGCCTAGCAAACACGTAGAGTAACCTAGCAACCGTCTAGCAACCACCCATAACACCATAGCAACCACCTTGAACATCCTAGTAACTGCCTAGCAAAGACTTAGAGTGACCTAGCAATCACCTAGCAACTGCCTAGCAACTGTCTAGCAACCACCCAGAACACCATAGCAACCACCCATAACACCATAGCAACCACCTTGAACATCCTAGTAACTGCCTAGCAAATCTGTGATCAAGACTGTATTTCTTTCAAAAAAAACTTTCTGGCCAGTCTTTCTCAATAAATCTCTGGATAAGTTTTCAGAACAAAAAACAAAAAACAGCTGTCTGAAAATACATGTCTGTGAAATTCAGCCATAAAAACATTTCAATTCGTTAAATTTCAAATGTTCAATATACGTATAAATAAAACTAATTCACAACTATTTAAAATTCCACATAATATTCAATTTTGTTAGATTACACTCAAATTTACACAATTCAAATTAAAATAATTTAATAAACTCCATATCAAATCAACATCAAGAACTTTTTGATCTGGTTGTAAATGTTGGTGTTGTAATGTGTGTGTTCTTGTGTTCAGATGCCGTTGATCTCACACTGGATCCAAACACAGCACACACTCATCTCGCTCTGTCTGAGGAGAACAGAAAGGTGACGTATGTGGAAGAGAGTCAGTCGTATCCTGATCATCCAGAGAGATTTGAGTATGAGCCTCAGGTTCTGTGTGGAGAGAGTCTGACTGGACGCTGTTACTGGGAGGCTGAATGGAGTGGAGATGATGCTGGTATATCAGTGTCATATAAAGGAATCAGGAGGAAAGGAGCGAGTCGTGACTGTGTGTTTGGACTGAATGAGAAGTCCTGGAGTCTGTTCTGCTCTGATCACGGATTCTCTGTCCGTCACAATAGTAACCGCACTGATGTTTCTGCTGGTTCAGGATCCTGTAAGAGAGTAGGAGTGTGTGTGGATGTGTCGGCCGGCACTCTGTCCTTCTACAGTGTCTCTGACACACACACACTCACACACTTACACACATTCACACACACATTCACTGAACCCCTCTGTGCTGGATTTAGACTTCCTTATTCTTTAAACTCTTCAGTGTCTCTGTGTCACATTAAACACACACACACACAACTAACTGACTAACACACACACTGATGGAAACACACACACAACTGACTAACACACACACTGACTGACACACACACACAACTGACTAACACACACACACACACACAGATGAACACGCAGTGTTGCTGTTGTTGTTTCTTTTCTCGTGTGTGTTTTCTGTGATCAGTGTATACACTCACTGTCCTGTTGTGTGTGTGTGTGTGTGTGTGTGTGTGTTGTGTCTGAACGTTTGTTGATGTTGGTTTGAAGGTCTTGTTGATCATATTAAGAATATCATCCGGATGTTTTCTGGGTTTTTGTTGTTTCTTTAAATATATTTGATCATCTGTTGTTTCCAGGAGAGGAAGACGAGCCGCTGAGTTTCAGTTTCCAGTTTCATTTGTTTAATCACTTTTGTTGTCGAGTTAGTGTGTTGATCTGAAGTCAGAGAGAGAGAGAACGACAGAGAGAGAGAGAGAGAGAGAGAGAGAGAGAGAGAGAGAGAGAGAGAGAGAGAGAGAGAGAGAACGACAGAGAGAGAGAGAGAGAGAGAGAGAGAGAGAGAGAGAGAGAGTTTGAATGGAAACTGTTGAACATTTATTAAATAAAGTGTATAATAAAGATGACACACACATACACTGAACCCCAGAGAGAATCACAGGTTCAGGATCAGTGACTGACACACACACACACACACACACACACACACACACACACACTGAACCCCAGAGAGAATCACAAGTTCAGGATCAGTGACTGACACACACACACACACACACACAGCGTCAGGATGAAGATGTTTCTGCCAGTCTAACAGGAAAGAGACACACACACACACACACTTGATGCTCAGGCTTCACACACACACACACACACACACACACACACTTGATGCTCAGGCTTCACACACACACACAGACTGACACACACACACACACACTTGCTGCTCAGGCTTTACTGTATTGTTCACATTAATATTGTGTAATATTCCTCAGGATGTATTTTCAGGAGATCATGTGATTTTACTGTATTAGAGTCACAGAATGATCCAGCGTTCAGAAGCTCTGCTGGAGAAACACGTGTTTATGACTGAACTCTAGACTGTGTTAAACCTGTTTGACTCTCGCTGCACATTCATTCCTTTGAAGAGTTTAATTATTACAGAAAATATATATTAATACATTACAAACTTGTGTCTAGTATTCTGTTAAACGAACAGCTCTATCATGAGTGTGTTCTGACTCTGGATCAGTCTCTGTTTGCTCTGGTTTGGTTTCATCAGTGTGTGTGTGTGTGTGTGTGTGTGTGTGTGCAGGAGAGTCAATGATGATCAAACACCGTCTGACTGGATGTTCAGCTGGAAACACAAAATCTCTTTATTTTCTGTTTCTAATCCTTAAACACGTTCTTTGTCAAAATGTTTAATAAATACTGAATGCCAAAATAAATGTTCTTCTGTCTTTAATCCAAGAAATCAAGTAGGAATGTATAATAATATAATATAATACTATTTTATTAAGTGAATCAGTGGGCATTATTCGACAATAAACATTTCAAATAGTAGAATATTGTCACATGACCTCATTATGATTCATATTTAGTTCAGAGTCCAGTTTTCATCTCGGAAATTAATTATTTTGCATTATTCAGTTTCGAGTTTTAAAAAAAATAAAAAAATCTATATTTGCCAATCGTTCAAGTCAAGCACAGTGCATTAGTCTTCATTTCAGTGGGCTCTTCTAGCAAATGTATTTGATCATTTTAATAATCAATACAGAAAATGTGCATAATGTGCTACGAGTTCACATGCTGTATATTAAGAGTAGTTATTAAAACACACAGTGGATGTTGAACTCTTATGTTCATATTGGACCAGATATGGAGTGACAGCCACAAAACCCAATGTCTGTCTTTCCGGACTATAAGTCGCACTTTTTTTCATAGTTTGGCTGGTCCTGCGACTTACAGTATATATCAAAATGAATTCAGACTGAGATGAATCAGAGAATGTCTAATAAGGCTCAACCAAGAGAAAACATTACCGTCTACAGCCGCGAGAGGGCGCTCTATGGCGGAGTTGTTCAGAAGCGACACCAAGGATGAAGAAGATGATGTGGAATGAGATCGCGGGAGCTTGGTGAACTTGTTTACTGGTAACTTGCTTGTTGGACTCGCTGGCTTATGTTAATTTAGCCTATTCAGCCTCCCAGGTATATGTTCTTTATGCTATTGTGTAGCTGAAGAACTGTTAATGTGTTGCGTTAACACACCGGACACCTATTCAGCCTGTTGTTCTGTGTAGTTTAATAACTTGCCTTTCCAGATTAAATGTCTGTTCTTGGTCTTGGATTTTGTGAAATAAATTTATAAATAAATGCGACTTATAGTCCAATGCGACTTCTATATGTTTTTTTTCCTCTTCATGACGCATTTTTTGACTGATGCGACTTATAGTCCGGTAAATAAACCAGCAGGATCTGAACACTCAGAGGAGAGAGAACACAAGATGACAGAGAGAGAGAGTTTAGCTCTACTGTTCTCTGAATAATCACACTAACTCGACTCAGCAACTCTGCAGCGTTTGTTAAATCTCTTTAAAGAGATGAACGTGTGTAAAGATCATGTTCAAGCGTAACGTCTCAGCATGAGCTCCTGTATATGGTGTGTGTGTGTGTGTCGCAGTGGAAACTCACTCATTAAATGGTCTATAAATGTCTTTGAGTGTTGCGGTGAGCAGCATCTCTAACACACACACACACACACACTTGAGCTCCTCCATGTTCTTCTACTCCACCTCACAGCAGCTGGACTCCTCATACACACACACACACACACACACACACCTCACAGCAGCTGGACTCCTCATACACAAACACACACACACACACACACACACACACACACACACACACTTGAGCTCCTCCATGTTCTTCTACTCCACCTCACAGCAGCTGGACTCCTCATACACACACACACACACACCTCACAGCAGCTGGACTCCTCATACACACACACACACACACACCTCACAGCAGCTGGACTCCTCGTTCACACACTGTGCTGTTACTTTATTTAGATTTCATTTCTAAACCCTCTTCATTTATTTTTACAGACCCAGTTTTTTAAATTACAGACCCATCAGAGCAGGACGAGACTCAGTTCAACACCCTGTGAACGACCAACTAGAGTTTTCTGGCTTTTAGTCCGTGTCTGTTAGTTCTGAAGCCATTGATACGCTTGTGTTCTCCAAAACATTGACAAAATTATATTTTTGCACATATATTTAACATTCCTAAAGCCAGAAAGCTGTTATGACTGTGCAACACACAACTTCCCGTTCACTAGACAGAAAAACACAGTTTACCTCTTTTCTTTAAGAAGAAATCAAAATAATATTTATTACACTTGTACAATAACACATAAATATGACAACAGCTTGTTTTTTAATGCCATCATGAACACAGATGACACTATAACACTGTTTCTCTGGCACTGAGGGAGAATATCATCATTTATGACGGACATCAGGAACCGCACAAGTAATATCAATATGAAATGTCATCAATATGAAAACGGTACAGGTGTAGTTTCATAACATCAGCAACATGAACATTTAAAACAGCACTTTCATAGTGATACTTTGGTTAAATATTAAACACTAATGTAGTTCTGGCTGATATTTACAGCAGTATTTGGATGTTATGAACAGAATGAAGCTGTAATTGTGTGTTTCCAGTTTGAGCTTTAAGGAAACTGAAATAACCCTCTCAGGACCACAACTATTTCTCACCAAACCAGAAGATGACAGACGGACAGATGCTAAACGAAAATAAAACACTGGTTTAAAACATGTGCTAAACTATATTACATTAAAGATAGAGAGAAGAGTGAGAAATAAACGCTACTGTGAATGGGAGATTTCCACATATTATTCTGGCCTTTTGAGACAAAGAGTTTTCCAGCAGAAGCAACAACACGAACAACTGAAATAACAGCATGAATGAATCAGTTGAATCGCCTTTACTTTGGTTTCAGCTCAATATTAGAGTTGCAGATTTGTCTGAATGGATCAATGAGGAAAGATCAGCTCAATGATGGAGTCGAGCGTCCAGGCGAGTCTGTTCTGGTTCTCAGCATCTGGTGATGAAGCTCCTGGATTGGGTTTTGGCCACCAGTAATCGCAGCGAATCGCTGGACGTCCGGATGAGTTCTCTTCCACTGACAGGGAAAGACAGAGCAGAGGAGGGTTATTCTGTCCGTTTCAGAGTCAAGAACGTCCATCATCTCATCTGTGAAACCTCAGAAGCTCATAGTGTTTAATCTTATAACGTGAACCTCACCAAACATGCATGTCCACGTTTCTTTTCCTCTCCAAAAACAAAAGATAGACGTAAGAACTTGTGTTTAGCTTGAAGAAAATAATCATTTCGATTTTCTATACTGCAATGCAAACAAATAATTATAATAATATCATAATTGTCTAAATTGGGAAGAAAAAGGAACTTGAGTGTTTACACGTGCTAACATTAGTTGTGCTGCTTTAATGCAGATTTACATTAAAAAATTAACAAACAAACTATTGTAAGAATGTAAGAATAATGTGAAATGACAACAAATACAACGTAACGGTCACCAGATGGAGTGCCCTTGAGAGCCACCAGAGGGCACTCCACATAAAACTATTATCACTCACAAACTACATTTCCCATAACTCACTGCCCGGACTCATTATCACTGATCACATTCACCTGTACTTCATTCACAGATTGCATTCACCTGTGTCTCATCATCCTGTTTGTCTCAGTCTATTTATACCATGTTCATTCATTCACTCACCGCGAAGTCTTGTTTGTGTCATACTGCATTTCTGAGCATTCTCCTAGTTTTTGTGTTTCTTGGTTCTGGGCCCAGTTTTTCAAAAGTAATCCAGTGGGATTTCGGATCACGGATTGGATCAAATCTTGGAAATGGGTTTTTCAAAAGCAAAAGAGGGATTCTGAACTAAGATCAGATCATGTAATCCGATCTTAAATTTGATCTGGATCAAACCTGCCCTTTGGGTTTTTCAGAACTTTGAACTCGGTTTGGGATCTATTTGATCCAAAAAAACAGGATTATCCTGATCCCATCAGAAGGGTGGATTCAGTTGTGATTTTTCGAACCAAATAAAACCAGAGAGGTTTTTTTTTTAAGTGAATGATCACAAAATCAATGTTTACTGATGATATATACATTTCTTCATATTTGAAGCATATATGAAGCATGTCACGTCTAATGAGATATGGTAAAACAACAAAATCTGCAATTTAACATTATAACAAAATAAGGAAAGTAAAATGTTTCTGTTTATTACAGTGTTTCTGTTTCTTAAAATTAAAATAAACAATGGTTATTTGTGGCCACCGGTATTTTGCCAACTGTTGTTCTTTGGTAAGCCAGTAGGCTACACTGTTGGTTCCATTTAAGGCTCTAGTAAACAGGATTTGGTGATCCTGAAAAGTTCCTATCCGGATCAGATTGATCCAATCCGATGTTGCTTTGAAAAACTGGCTCAAAAGTAAGATGGATTACGTGATCACGGATCGCAAAAAAAAGGATTACTAAATCCGGATCAATTTTATCCGGATTAAACCTTTTGAAAAACCGGGCCCTGGATATCTTGCCCTGTTCCCTGGATTACTCTCTTGCCTCTGGTCCCTTGCTGTTTTGTTTGTTTGTTTCTTTCTTTCTTTCTTTGTTTTGACTGCCTGCCTGTGTATGACCCTTGCCTGTACATTGGATTACGCCTCTGGATTGCCCCACAAAATAAAGCTGCATTTGGATCTCCTACTTCGTGTCTCTGAGAAGTTCGTGACATACAACACAAAAGTAATACATCCAGAAACATTATGAAATCAAATTAATAATTTTGGCACGTAATAGTGAGTGTCAAAACGTAAAACATTGTTATAACAGTCCTAAAATATGCTTAATTTCTTATCAATGGAAGTTATAAGATAAAATGTATAAAAAACAGAGATAAACAAAAAACTAATTTTATAAGATAAAATTAAAATGTATAAAATTTTAATTTTTAATTTAATACCAAAATAAAAGATCTCCCGTTTCCAAAAGAAAGAGAAACTGGTAGCCCTGCATATGACTGGGTCATATCATTATACATAATATTATAATATAATATTATGAAAACAAATTAATAATTTTGGCACGTAATAGTCAAAGTCAAAATGCAAAACATTGTAACATTGTAAAATATGCTTAATTTCTTATCAATGGAAGTTATAATATAAAATTAAAATGTATACAATTTTAATTTTTAAAAGCAAATATATCAAATATTGAATAAAATAATAAAATAAGGCAGGGCTACCAGTTTCTCTTTCTTTTGGAAACGGGAGTTTTTTTTTTTTTTTTTTGTATGACTGGGCCATATCACTAAAACAATACAATATAATATAATACAATATTATATTATACAATACAATATTTTTCAGGTTTTATTCTATTATTTTATTCAATATTCTATATATTTGCTTTTAAATGTCTCATGGGCGCTTTTTTTAATCAGAGGATTAATTATTTCAACCAAACCAGTAAAAATACAGTTAAAAATAATGCAAATGGGAATGTTTTTTAATCAATAAAGAAAATAAGTATTTGATTTTTAATGTAAAGTGACACCCTTCATCAGTGAGTCAGTATGTCAGGTGTTCGTCACTAATGGTCAATGATCACTTCATTAATCATTTAATTATCTCATTAACTTCACTGACTCACACTGGTCAACAACACGGGCTTCAGAAGTGAAACAGCAGAGATATATTGTTTATCTGCACTTCTGTTTGTCTGTCTTAATAAAGCCACTAGTGTTCACAGTTCAATCAAACATCTGTGGACTTCAGCATTTTCTGTGCAAAACACTGTTTATGTTCAGAGAGAGCAAGAGCAACAAAGGTTTACCTAAATGACCATCAACAAATATGAACATTCATCAGTGTTTTTGTTAAGTCTGTGGTTGTAATATGTGGAGTTCAAGTCTAACTTTAGACGTTTCCACCCAAACTGGTGGAGCTGGACTTCAGGAACATTAATGATTAGTTAACTTGAAGTGTGCTATTTTGAAACAACTCATTTTGTACTAAGTATATTCTAGTAGTAATTAAATTGTAGTAAAGCATAACTTTAAGTGTATTTAATGTACTTTTGTGTACTTAATTAGAACAACTTTAAGTATATTTAGTAAGTGTATGCCTGTGTAGGAACTATACATGTTTATAGTGATATGAAAGTGTACTTTATTTGTGTTACAAGTACATTACAAATTCATTATGAGTGTCTTCGAAACATACAAGCAATATGGTGAAAAAGAAATATATTTAAATTGTACTATGTATTAAATGTATTATTTTGAAACAACTTCAAGTATATTAAGTGTATTTCAAGACATGCTAAAGATCAATTTTAAGCTATTTGCACTATATTTTAATATATTAAATTGTGCTAAAATGGATTCACTACAGTTAAGTGTATTTCTTTACAGTTCAAATATTTGAAGCTTAATTTTAATGTATTTCAAGAACATTTAAATAGCATTACAAATGTATTAGCATTACACTAATAGTTTATTATAAAGCTGTTTTATTCAGTATTTAAAATGGTATGTTAGTGAGGTAATCTATCAGGGCTAGTTCATCAAGGTTTTCAGCCAGTAAACAGGATGGTGTATCTATCGGTCAGGACACAGGAATAAAGACGAGGAGATGTAATTTCTTCTTTCAACTGTATTGAGCTCCAGCAGTACTCATCAGAACATCCCAATATCCAGTATTGTCATTATAGTCTGATAAGAAACAAATAAATCACCATTAGATAATGTCATTTAAACAGGTACAGTACTTAAATTACTATGCAACGTAAATAATAAATCCACACACATAATACAAATCAGGATCATCAAATATAAATCTCTCAATAAACATTACTATGCCCCTTTAAACATAATATACAATAACATAAACGAGGATATTACTCTTTGGAGAAATATAAGGAGCTTCACCTCCTATCTCACTGACCAGTTTACATGAAACTGTATTAAACGGGGTTTACAGAAGGAGAAATGGCGACACCCTCTGGCCAGACTAAGCTACTACACAAACAGCGTCCGCACGTGCTCTCATGACTTCTTAACTCAATGTTATATCAGAAAGCTCACATCAGTTAAATTATTATTTCCTACAGTGTTTTACAGCATAAACATTGTTCTATCGCTATAAATCTCACTCATCACGCTGGGCACATGTTAATGCATGGCAATTCCAGAGATGGGGGACTCGAGTCAATGACTTGACTCGAGTCAGACTTAAGTCGCAAATTTTAGGACTTGAGACTTGCTTGACAAATATTAATAAAAGACTTGACTTGACTTTGACTTGATATTCATGACTTGAGACTTGACTCGGACTTGAGGTAAATGACTCGAAATAACTTGTCTTTTTAAAAATAAATATCTGTATTTGAACGCACCGCAACAATCACGTGACGGGCTGTGTGAAAGCCGCGTTGTCGTAGTGATGACGCTGAAGCGCGGGATCGTTCGCCAGCTGTGAAACGGTATGTATTATGTAATGCGCAAGTTTATGATCGAATCAGAGAGAAAAAAATGCAGAAGCATGGTTTCTCGAGAGAGAAATCGCAGCTCATAAGCAAACTTAAGACGCTGCTGAGACATTAAAGTCACATCAATGTCATGTGTCTTTACGGGATTTTTACGGGTTGTGTGTGAACGCACTCTCTTATTCCGGAAAATCACTGGCAGTGTGAATGAACCTAAATCAAACTAACCCGAGTCAAATCTCGGCTCACTTTATCCGTGTATTTTCCGGAATATCTGTGTGAAAGGGGCTTAAGGTCACACACCCTGACGAAGGCTCATCCGCAACGCATAGGTGTGCAAGTAGCTACTTGTCACCTGATTTTAAAATATTAAAGCCATGATGAAATAAAGGCTTTCTATATATTTTTAATAATATTCGAGTGCCTTGGATTAATGATTTTTTTATGATCTGAATAATCCCTTACATACAAAAGCACAGCGAAAAACAAAACATTTCTTGAAAATTAAAATCGGGTTAAAATATGTTAAAATATGCCATATTCCAGTTTTTCTTACCTGCATACATCCCTTTGTACTGTCTAGTTATATGCTACCAATATAGTCTGCTATCCCAGGGTTGACTTGAATGTTAAAAGAAACACTCTTTTACATAGAGTAAGTAAAAAGAAATCGCTAGTTAATACCACTAACAAGCACCCTCATTATGCTACCGTGTTAGTGTGGGGCTATTTTGAGCCTTGTTAGTGGTATTAACTAGCGATTTCTTTTTACTTACTCTATGCCCCATATACTAGCGTTATAAGCTAATCAGTTTTTATAAAACTCTTTACATTCGATTATCATGAAAACAAATCCCAGAGAACGATCGACTCGGTTCCCATGTGCTATTACACCCCAGGTTCATTTTGCGCCGGAGTTGTCCTTTAATAGCATAATAGCATGTGTACAGTGACTAATAATTGGATAGTTTTGGGGGATGCACATAAAAGATTGTAAAAAGACACCTACACACAAAGAAAAAAAAAAACATACAGACTTTCGAACCGAACCATGCATACACAAATAAACAAAACAAAAATTCAAACTTGCAAGCACAACCATGCACACATGCAAACAAACAATACACTCTTCACTCATACACACGCACACACATTCACTCACAAATATTAATGAATCAATTCACACTCAATCAAATCACCTCTCTCTCTCTCACACACACACACACACACACACACACACACAGAGAAAGTCAAACACAGCCATGGACATGCAAACAATACACCTTTCACTCATACACATGCACACACATTCACAAATATTAATAAATCACTCACTCACACAGATTAATAATGTACAATAGTCAACCCACCTGATTGACAGGTTTAAGGTTTGTGTCAATTCAATTATTACTGTTTTTTTCTTGTTATTATTTTGTTAAAAAGGAAAGATCTAACTTGTTGTTAAGGATGTGTTCATGTTCCATAAAGGGGATGCCAGTTTGAAGAATGCCATTTGGTAGGAACCATTATACTTGAATTGTGAATTGTTTAATATCTTTTAATGGTCTACTGCAATGTTTGAGGCATATTTATTTTTCATGCTTTAATGTTGGCCTAATTTCAGTTACATTTACATTTTAGGCTATGTAGTTTTAAATTTTATTTCTTTTTTAGATTTTTAACCACTCAGCTGTATGTGGAAATGTATATTTAAAAAAATGTTGCAAATAAAACCATAGTCCACAACTTATGTAGTTTTAACTTATTTTAATATATAAATTCTGTGAAATCATCAAACGTTTGTATGACTTGCCGAGTTGCCGTGACTTGTGACCCAAGCTACGACTTGACTTGACTTGCTTGACATAAAGCTGTGACTTGACTTGACTTGACTTGCTTTTCACAAAATTGACTTGGACTTGCTTGAGACTTGAAGGTTAAGACTTGAGACTTACTTGTGACTTGCACATGTGTGACTTACTCCCACCTCTGGGCAATTCTACAATATAGAAACAAACACAACGAAGTGAGTCACTTACTTTTCGTCACGAACTCAACACATGAATATTGGAAGCTGGATCATTCAGAAGAGACTAAAGAAACTACACAACACAGGTACGTAGGCTGAACTGCTGCTGAACTTGAACACGTTTACTATAACCAACACACTACACACTTCCTCCACCGTAACCACCGAAGAAGAGTCTTAAAGTGGCAGGCACCCAGAAACGTCAGAGCAGGTATATTAAAAAAATTAAATATAAATGTTAAGACATACACAGACTTTGAAATCAAGAAAAACTTTAATATAGTATCTTATTGTGTACATTGCAAAATAAATATATAAGAGTAGAGTACATTAGAAAAGTACAGCATCATATATTATCTCTTGAACAAAATACATAATAACAAAGATCAGTGAAATGCAGTGGCAGAGCTATATTTATACAGTTTTTGTACAACACTTCAGTTATACCTACTGAAAACTACACTATGAATATTACATCACTAAATAAATAAGCATCACAATGCAAATTTCTGAAAAAAAAAGAAAGATACAGAAAAACAAAGTTCAGAAGTGAATAAGGCATTATGTACAAACTCAGGCCTACAAACGGCTGAACCACAGAAACAGAAGAGATTGAGAGTCACATCTTCATCTTCAAGTGGACGATCGCTTCTTTGAGTTCGACTCATTTTCTGCAGCTGAGGGCTTGTGGTTCAGACACTGTAGTGTGTGAAGACTGCTTTATCACAGGATCTGTGAAAGGGAAGAAGAATTTATATACAATTAACCAATGATTAACATTTTTGTATCCATGTTTGAATATGTCCCAGCCAGCAATGACATGTGGGGCCCAGATGAGGGCTTCATGGGCGGCAAATGTGGGCCCCATTATGGGCTTGCACCCGGGATCCACATTGGGGCAAGCCGTGGAAGCCCAGACGTACTGAAAGTGGGACCTGTAAGGGCACTGCATGGGTCTTAATTGGGCAATTCATGTCAGACCCATTTGGGCCCCACATGTCATTGCTGGCTGGGTGGTGACTAGCGTGACTTGAAATGTATTGAGTTACAATTACACTGTAAAAAATAAAATCGTAAAAAAACGGTCAATGACTGTCAGCTGCGGCTGTTTTCTGCAGATGTATTGGACAATGTTTTATAGTTGTTTTAAGACAGACTAATGTCTCCACATTTTAAACAGATTTATCAAAGACTTTAGAAGTTGGCTAAATACCCAGTGCTGAAGTTGCTATAAATCAGTGTGAGCATCATGTTACAGCGGTTAACGTCAGTGTTCCACGTGCAAGTCATATTAGCAAATGCAGACCTATCCACCTAGGGGGAAAACTAAACAGTGAGCTATTTATTTATGCAGACAGCAGCTAAAACTTACAGTAACTTCTGCGGGCAGAATCTTCATCTCTTCGAGTCTGCTTCGACTTGAAAAGCTCGGCTCTGATTGGTCAAACTGAATGTAGATGAACTGAAAAAGTCATGCTGTTACACTGTCAAAAAAACGACTGCACAGACAAGTAACGTTAATGTAATACAAATCTTACCTAGAATCATATAAGTTACATTGTAAATTTTTTTACCCAAAATATTAAAATGATAAATACATAAATATTTATAATATATTGCAGTAGGCCTAAGTGTTTATAAAGTATTTTAAACACACTAAAAACTTAATCATTTTGCTATGTTCTTACACAAAGTACTCATAAAATTTATTTTAAGAGCAACATAAGTGTTTTCTTTACACTAAAACTTCACTTAAAGTATGCTTGTGTTTAGCATATTTCTTAAAAGTGTAACTAAGCATAAATTTATTACCAATGTACTTATAGTGCACTTTTCAGAAATATGTTAAAAGTATGCTTGTTTTTAAATATGTTTTTAGAAAATATACTAAAGTTGGGCCCGTCACACTGGTTGAGGGTAAAACGTTATCTATCTATCTATCTATCTATCTATCTATCTATCTATCTATCTATCTATCTATCTATCTATCTATCTATCTATCTATCTATCTATCTATCTATCTATCTCAGATGTGAGGGAGGAATACACATGATCACAGCGCCCTCTGCTGTTGTTGTTAATACACACTGTTTGGTGACGTCACATCATGGCGCGACACTTACTGTCTGTAAACTGCGTGTTTCGGTTCACTCGAGGATATAAGATCAGTCAACGACTCCGCAAACACACATGTTGTGGATCATGTACTGACGCCTCGAATCTGTGTGTGATTCACGACAGACAGAATCAGCGCTTCACAATCACTCTCGACTGCGACGGTAAGAGAAAATAACGTTATTCATTCTGTCTCAAACCTAGTGAGCATCAACACAGCAGATTCAGTCACGCTGATGTCCACTAGATAGGCAGCACTCTAGGTTATGAGCAGCTGCATCACTGATAACAACATCCCCCTGTGTGTGTGTGGTGTGAGCAGGAGCAGCGAGTAGTGCAGTGCTGAAGTACACTATCACACATGATCAGCTGGTGGAGTTGATGTCTACTGAGGTCCCTCAATCTCACAGGGGTAAAGGTGTCGCTGCACACCTGGCGAAGGTCAAACCGCTTTAAACTCCCTCACTCACTCAACTTCTGCTGTTCCCTGTAACTCAATCATCTACTTCTTTTCTTCTTCAGGCTGCGCTGGATTTCGTTGTTGAAGAAAACATGAAAGCGAGGATCTCCTGTTGGTACATTAGGAAATATGTGGATGAAAATCAACATCTGAAATACCAGGCTCATATTGAAGATAAATAAAGGCAGAGTTACACATATTCTACCTCTGTGTTTTATTTTATAGGGGTAAGTGTACCCATTAAGCCCACCAAAATCTAAGTCTATGTTTTTTTCATAGATATTGACATAGTTTATAAGAAAAATTATTTGTTAAAATGCAAGATTAATCTCTCATTTGAAATTATATTAATTAGTTGATGTACATTTTAGAATATAAAATTAAGATAATTTAGGAATAAAGTCAGAAGTCTGGCATGGGCTTAATTGGTACTTTGGCACCATTTAAGCCCGCATGTGTTCCAAATAAGCCCACATCATCATTTATTCACAAAATATAAAAAAATTAAATGATTTTAAAGAAGTGAAACATCAATATATTTATTCAGTGACAGGGAAGTATTAAAAAAAAAAATCCTTTTGCTAATGTTTGATTAGAGCCCTGGGTGGGATGGGTTGGTGTTAGTGGCCGGTGGTCTGGAGCCTTAACTCGGCTTGACTGGAGTTGTAGCTGGAGTCAAGCTGGAAGTTTGACCGGGTGTATCTCGGGAGCCAAGCTGAGTTAGGGCTCCATACTCTGGGGCTCCTAGTGGGCCCCCCTAACAGTCCCAGGGGCTCAGGACTGTGGGGAATGTAGGGTCCCTCTGGGAGCTCTCCATGTCCGGAATCACAAGCCTTAACTCAGCTTGACTCCCGAATTATGCCCGGTTATACATAAAGGACTTTAGGACAAAACAGGCTCTATCTCATTTGAATGAATGTGTAATTTGTGTGTAAGTAAGGTAAGGGTAAAAGGTTAGTAAGGTAAAAGCACACAAAGACATGTTATCATTAAACACTTTCAGAAAATGTATCAAAGTTTGCAATTAGAGGGATTCCTCATTGAAACACATAAGGTGGGCTTAAATGGTACACAGTGAGTAATGGTGAAAAAAGACAATGTTTTCCTTTAAAAATGTAAGATATGTTTACAAATACATGCATGGAGCATAAATATACTGTGGACTAAGTATCATTGTAATTTTCATTGTGCCCACATTGAGAAATGTTAAGTTTTCTTCATTCAAGGTTAGCTTGTGTTGGCTATAGTTTGTATGCGTTTTGTGGCACTGTACCATTTAAGCCCATCTTAAAAAAAAGTTAATTTATAAAAATAATCTTCTCTGCAAAACAATTTATGATGTATTTATTTGTAAATGAATGTAAAATGAATCACAAAACATTCATTGTTTGCAGTTCACATGCTTAATTCTTTGGCAGTCTATCTTTCTGTAAGGCTAATGGTTTGACCTAGAGATTAGCTTTGAACGCAAGCTAATAAAACTCATCTTTCCATTTAAAGGAAAATGATATAAAATGATAAAGTACTATTTGATCATACACAAAAAACAATACATTTATCTCTTATTTGACATAATATCAATGTAGTTACCAAAGAAATGGCTGAAAATTGCAGAAATGTGTTGATTTCTGAAGGGTCCCGAAACACCAAAGTTTTGGGGTGACTTTGTGTGAGGTCCCCTGAGACAGCGTGCACATGGGTGGGGCTAACTCAACATTGCCAAATGTAATTGATATGCAATTAAAATGCCAGGGAAGTAACAAATCACTTGACTGGTTAAAATAATAAGCAGCATAAAATATTATTTTCTCTTTTTTTAATTTGACTTCAGAGTTGAAAGTGGGCTTAAAGGGTACATGGGCTTAATGGGTACACTTACCCTAATCATTTTGTATAAGTTTTTACATAGATCAACCATAGCTTAGCAACAGCCTAGCAATGTTTTATGTTAAGTCTCTTTACTGGTGTAAATACATCCACAGGCGTATATTTAAATATAAATCCACATGTTAATGTCTGATGAGCTGAGCTGTGATACTGAAGCTTGACAGAAAGGCGAGTTTATTTGCCTTTCTTTATTGTTTCCTTTTTTAGTGTTGTCACTTGCTTTAAGAGTGTGTAGTGATTTATGTGTGATTTTGTCCTTTCTGTTAATGCTGGATTTATTATAGTGTCTTATTAACTGGGTATTTAATTGTTAAACTGTCAAGGGTACATTTTAAGAAAGCTTTTAGTTTAGGCTTTTTATTGAGTGCAAGCGCACTTTGTACTTTTTGCACTTTATTTGTGGGCTCTGGACAATAACATCTTGGAGCTTTTTTGCCAATTTTTTGTGTGTGGATCTTTTTTTTTTTTTTTAAAGCTTAGGTGTCCCACATCGCCCTAATTAACCCAATTCATCAATCAGTTAAAAAGCGATTTATCCATTTATATTTTTACTTTTGAAATGAATAAGTACTCACTTCTTTATTTCATTTTAAGAGGCACTTCTAGTCTCTAGTCCGGTGCAGTTGCAGTATTTCTTTTTTCTTGCGCTTTATTTACTTATAAATGTGTTTTTTTTTATGCAATAACACCAGTGCAGTTGCAGTAGAGCACGTAGAGAACACGTAGCTCAACGTCATCGCGTTCAGTCCAGTTTGGGCGGGGCTTGATGTTGATGACGCGGAACTCGCCTGCCAGTGTCAGAGAGTGAAACCGAAAGTGTATTCAGACAAACAGCTAGACGCCATGTCAGAGAATTCAAGATCAGAAATGGCCTCAAATCTCACGGTAAGTTTGTTAAAATGTTTTATAGCAATAGCATTATCCATCAAATCTACCTATGCTCAATCAAGATAGAGCATTTGCGTAAACTCAAACACGTTAAAAGCTAATTGTTAGCTAACTGCTACTTCACGGTGGTAGGCTAACTGTAATAGCCTAACTTACTCATGAAAATGGATAAACGTACACAGATTGTATTTCTGATTGTAAATTGTTGTGCTGTTTCCTGAAAACATTAATAAACTAAATAAAAAGATGTAACGAGAAACAAGTAAGAGCAAAACATATTGGGCTGAGAACAAGGCCGTAATCATGTCTTGTAGCCTAACGTACATTCACTCTTATTTGTATATGTTAAAAACACGTTTCTTGTCTCGTCACATTCATTTATGAATAACGTGGATCATGTAAATTATAGCATATTTTCAATTACAAATAGCGAAATTCCATTAAAAATGTTGAGTAGTTCACATCACATATCTCAGCTAACAGGAAATATTCTCATAACTCTGGCTAACTTTCTCTCAAGGTTCTCTCAAAGTTATGATCAAACGTTCTTCCTGTAACGTTTGTTCAATGTTATCTGGGTCTATGTTATCTGTAAACACTTAATTTATTATGATTTATAAGCTGTTTACCACATTGGGACCAAACAAATATTTTTTGGTATTTCTATCCTTATGAGGACATTTGGTTCCCATGTAGGGAAAACTAGATACACACACACACACACACACGTTTACTTCACGTTTCACACGTTAAGCTATCTTAATGGGGATATTCCATAGGCGTAATGGTTTTTATACTGTACAAACTGTATATTCCATCCCCTTACACTAACCTTACCCCACACATCACACAACTTTCTGCATTTTTACATTTAAAAAAGCAACAACCTTTAATTAGGCTACTTTATTTTTATACTTAATTTACAAATGAGGATATCCAAGGACAAGGGAGGATTTTGGAAATTATGTCAGGTTTTTGTCCCCAACATATAGTTAAGTACACACATACACACACACACACACACACACACACACACACACACAGGGGTACATAAATATTGAAAATACAAAAACTTTACCACACAATGTGTAATATATTTTGATAGGAGGCTGACTCTGGAAGAAGAACGACAGACCCGCTTTGCATGTTCACTTATTTTACTGAGTACTTCAGCAACTACGGACCACTCACGTACAAAACATTGGGCGTGGCTTAACGTACACGTCACACATCTATTACACAATGCACAATAGGAAAAAACATTGTTAAATGAAACAGACCAGGTCAGAAAAGTTTATGAAATTAGAATAATCTAGTAGTGCTCGGCTGTATGACCAAAAATTGATATCACAGTATTTTTCTAAATTATACGGTTTCACTGTATATGACGTTTTTTTTTTTACATGAACTGGGTGTTAACCACATTTTCTACTGATTGAGATAAGAAATACTGCAGTAGATTGAAAGTATTTCCAGATTGAAAGATTAAATGATGTTTTATTAACAAAGTTCGGGAGGAGCACGTTCAGATAATTAACACGAGTGGAGAGCACTCAGCAATCAACGATAAGAGGTGTATATATATACTCAGCAGTCTCACCTCAATTCGTTGACAGTTTAGCAGCATCCCCCCACCACCCCTTCTCCACACTTCTGGTCCTAAACACTTACATATGGGGGGGGGTACTCTGGGTTCGGGCCGAACTGCGAGCTCGAAGCCCTCCCCCCGGACAGCACGCCAAATACACATGAAACTTTACTCCCTCTAATTGTATGTAAGTGTGAACTCGTGAAATAAAAATAACAGTTCTAAAGACAGTCAGTTCTCTTCAAAGATACATTTATATAAAAACACCAATGCCCAGTTTTGACTTTGAAACATGCAGTGCTCGTGTTTATTCAGCGATGTGAAAGGCTTTTGGAAAATCTATTTGTGCCGGGCAGTGTTGATATTGTGAACCAGTGTATGGGAAACACTGTAATATAATTTGATAGCTATCAATTATAGTTTAATCTATCCATCTTCACCGTCACGCTTAGTAACACATACAGCTGTGCCAAAGCCACTAGATGACAAGCCTGCAACCTTTAGCCAAAAAAGGTTATGCTAACGGAATCATGTGATCCAAGTTAGCCATTACACTTTCTCCACTTTCTCTCATCTCCCTAATATAAGACCATCTCTGGCTGTGCCATCACCACAGTGCAACAGTGAACACAGACTATGAGATCAATATCCCGTCTAAAGTATTGCGGCCATGGATCAAAAAATAGTTAAATAATTTGAGTGACGTCAACTCCCCTCTTCGATTGATTGGCTAGAGGAGGAGCTGTCAATCTAGAACTAGTGGACCAATGGTGACGCTTAAGCCCACCCTAATTTACATGAAACTCGAACTGCAACATTTGGAAAAGCAAGCGCAGAACATTGAAAGAAGCGCGAAGAGAAAAACAAGCACAAGTATACAAAAAAATTAAATATAAGCAGAAAATGCAAGACAGCACAAAGTACAGAGGAATAAAATCGAGGAAAACATATTTTTTTAAAGAAAACATGAACATAAGTTTTGTGCAAAATAATTGTATGTGTTTAAAGTGTGTTATTCATGCTTATTTTTTTATTCACACTTATTATATTAACCTGTGACCACGTTGTTTGCTTTTCTGATCATTTTGCATTTTTTTTTTTCAGTTTGTGCAATATGTTTTTACAAAATTTGATTCACGCTTATTTTTTTTTGATCCGTGACCGCAATACTTTAGATGGGATTTTGATCCCATAAGAGACCCCTCTCAAACAGTGTCGCGCTGTGTTACGAACGTTGTATAAGCGACATACAACTTCCTATAATTTTGCACTCAATTTACCTCTGCTCTAGTGCCTCTTGTTTGGTACCCTGCTTGCACTGTCTTGCGCATTATCTTTTGTGTTATATGCTATTCGCACAATATCTACTTGCACAATTATGCCCAGTATCATATAGGCTACTACTTATGTAGTTGCCTTGCTGTTTTAAATAACAACTTGATCCTTTTATTATAGATTATGTTGCACTAATTGTTATATATCGATACTGTTTATTCTATTGTCCAGAAAACTTGTATTTTATTTATTTATTTATTTATTCCCTTGTGTATTTAATGTGTAATTTGTGTCATTTCATGTGTAACTATTTGTTGTCTTGCACCTCGCTTTATCTTGGCCAGGTCGGCATTTTAATTGAGAACGTGTTCTTTACGTGCTCACCGGGGGTCCGTTCTTCGTACGTCGCTAACTCAGTTAGCTGGATTTGATTGTTGGCGATTTGGCATGATCTTGGATTGTTTGGTTCTTCGACGCTCATCCTGGACTTGCTGTCATAGCAACATGTGCGCAAACTTAAACCTGCTCGGGAGCAGGCTTATTTCATGTTAACAGGATTAGATCCCGGCTTCATACGCGGAGCTGATACGGGAAGTCCAGCGCAGCGCGATAGTGCACTTTCTGAAATATATATTTTTTCTCGTGATTAGTGAGATTGTCGTTTTTTGTCGCTTTTAGGTTAAAAAAACAGTTTTAGTTTTTTTTTGTGGCATTTCCAAGCCACTTAAGACCCAATGTTGTAAAGCAGTTTTTTTTTATTTGATTTTTTTAGGCTATCATTATTTTTTCTGAAGATCATACATGACCATGCCGATTACAGATATGTCACTCAGGCTTCAATAACGTGATTGGTAGGCTACCATATAGGCTACCATAGACTGCCATCAAGGCCTCAATGAAGGGGATTATGTAAACAGAAAGGGGATTCACAATGTAAATGTGCTGCCCATACTATTGTGATTCTTAATATTCCAGATTAGTAATATTATATAAAATATAAAAAAAGGCAGTTGACTAAAATCTTCCATATCACAAATGTGAAAGCAAAATGGCCAGGATCTGTGCATGACTTAAGAATTTTCACATTTTAGAAAAGATTCACATTTATGCATATTATTTAAAAGTGGTAAGAAAAGTTGCACAATTAAATATCAAGCTCACTGTATTACATACACTTATGCTGATCCTAACAGAACTGCATTTTTTCATAGGTGATTATGACATGTTCCTGCCTGCAGACAGGTGTTTTATGACCCCATTCCCTGACCCAAACCAGTTGCAGTGCAGCTCTAGCCAGAACAAGGGCACACAATGAAATGAACTTTGGCTAACTAAAGGGAAGATTTCAGTGTCTGAGAAGCCTGAGGGTTGCACACCTGACAGGGCCTGTGACATTGTTGCATGTGCCCTATTACACAACATTGCCACAAAAATAAAATAAAACAATTTTCATTAAATGTTTAATAAAAGACAAATATGCTTAGTTCCTTGAGTTTTATTTCAGATGTTCTTTGTAAAGAAAAGCCAGTGGTCAAGTGCCTGCAACAAGAGATATTAGACACATGCCTCATGCAACAAATAAAAAGGAAAAGTTGGCTATACACTGCCCACCTGTAGGCCTATGTCTCCTCTGTCTGTGCAGACTCTTCTGTAGGCCTTTCTGTAGATGTGGAATCCTGCAACTTATATTGCAGCCATAAAGCATACAAGTATAAAGTAAAGTTATGCACTTGCAGGTGGGCTAGTTCCTCCATATGACAGTTATCTGAGAGGGTTTATTCACTGTCCAGTGCAATGGAAACAAATGGACATTACAAAGTCTTATACATTCTCTCCTTTGGAAAGTTAGAAAATGTCCACTTACTGCACATATTTCAGCCACCACTTTCTTGGGAACAGATACAAGTGTTGGTGTATTATGTAAAAGTGCACAAAAGAGGAAAACACAATGTCATCATTACAATGAACTACACTCGGGAAAAATGTGATCAATAACTCATGGCAAAATATTTTTACATTAACATAAGTTTATCAGTTTTCACTTTCACAAGTCAAAGCAATTCATCATTACTCAAGATTTAACAGATGAAAGGACTATACGGCCTTAATTTAACGCAGCAAAAATGATTTTACAGTGTAGGCTACTAAGATATTTTTTTTTCTCAGCCTTTTTCTTGGTTGCTTTTATAAACAGACAACCATTTATTTAACAGTGTCTTTTATAAAAGAGACTATAATATAACTAAAAATTACCATTATGTAGAATATTTTTGTACTTCACTTTTATTTGTTCCCATGTTCTAGCGTGGTGACTCTGACATTACAATGAACAAAGTAATTATGCAATTATTAAAATACAAAAATATAGGCTATTAAGTGATAAAAACATCTAACATGGCCACTTCTAACGGATTTAAATTGTCTGCTACTTTTTGCCAGCCCTCTCTCCAGGCTTTTGCAGACTTTGAGATGTTCCCTGGCGTTTTGATTAAACATTAAAATTCAGAATAAACTTCGACTATTAGTTCTTGCTCTGCTGAGGAGAAAAACTGTGCGCGCTCTTTGGCCACGCTGAGCAGCCAATAGCAGCGTTGCTGATCAATGTTTCTACTATCGATACATATCCCCTTTTAACCAGCGCATGAACGCGCAATTATCTCAGATAACTCAATCCAGCGATACTAATCATATCCGGCAAGTGTGTTCGAAGAACCGAGTTAGCCAGATCATGATTCGCACGATGATATCATCTTGGATGTGTCATTTGATCTCGGATGTAATAAGCAACGTACGAAGAACGGGCCCCGGGTTAAATAAAGGTTAATAATAATAATAATAATAATAATACACCGGTATTGTGGTATATTAAAAATTCATATCATAACAAAAATAAAAACCGGTATTTGGTATGAACCGGTATACCACCCAGCATCTAGTAAAACCCAAGAAATTTATTTTAATTTAATTGTCAAAATTCAATGTATTATTCTTGTTTTTTCTTGCCACATACAGGCCTGAAATCAAAATTGTCTTCTAGGAAGAAGAGAAACAGAAACCTGACTGTAAAATGAGTGTGAATGAGGAGAAAGAGGGGGAGGTGTCTGTTTACTCTCCGAGAGCAGCATCTCCAGTATCCAGCTGTGTGTCTATGAAGAGTAACCAGTCCATGGTTCATCTGCCCCCTAATCTCAGTGATGGACCATCTTCAGGATTCAGCTGTGTGTCCATGAAGAGTAACAACTCCATGGTTCATCTGCCCCCTAATCTCAGTGATGGACCATCTTCAGGATTCAGCTGTGTGTCCATGAAGAGTAACAACTCCATGGTTCATCTGCCCCCTAATCTCAGTGATGGACCATCTTCAGGATTCAGCTGTGTGTCCATGAAGAGTAACCAGTCCATGGTTCATCTGCCCCCTAATCTCAGTGATGGACCATCTTCAGGATTCAGCTGTGTGTCCATGAAGAGTAACAACTCCATGGTTCATCTGCCCCCTAATCTCAGTGATGGACCATCTCCAGGATTCAGCTGTGTGTCCATGAAGAGTAACCAGTCCATGGTTCATCTGCCCCCTAATCTCAGTGATGGACCATCTTCAGGATTCAGCTGTGTGTCCATGAAGAGTAACAACTCCATGGTTCATCTGCCCCCTAATCTCAGTGATGGACCATCTCCAGGATTCAGCTGTGTGTCCATGAAGAGTAACCAGTCCATGGTTCATCTGCCCCCTAATCTCAGTGATGGACCATCTTCAGGATTCAGCTGTGTGTCCATGAAGAGTAACAACTCCATGGTTCATCTGCCCCCTAATCTCAGTGATGGACCATCTTCAGGATTCAGCTGTGTGTCTATGAAGAGTAACAACTCCATGTTTCATCCCCCTGTGTTCAGTGATGGACCCCCTGACTCTGTGTGAGTATCATTCATATCTGTTAGAGCTGCACGTTTCTGAATAAACAACTGAAAAAACAAAACATGTAATTTACTAGAGGTTCTGACAAAATGTTAATTGCTGCAATGCAGTCTATTTAAAAAATGTCAAAAAAAATGTTTTGGGGGGGGGGGGGATGTGGTTTGAAATGAATTTATTTAACAACATAAATTAGAGCCCGACCGATATGGATTTTTGGGCGCCGATACCGATTAAAAAAAAGCCACATACCGATATATCGGCCGATATTATTTGTGTGTATATTATAATACAGTAGCAATATTATTTATGTGTATTATAGTACAGTAAGTTTGGACACACTTTCCAATTGGTGTGTACAAACTTTTGATGGGTACTGTTTATAGAATACACAGTATAAACAGAATAAATATATAAACGTTTTGCAATGATAACTCAAATGTGGTGATTAAACACTTGTGTGACAAAGATATGTAATGGAGGCAGGGTGAATGATAGAATGAGAATTTGAGCTGTAACCAAACTAGTTTGCACTGCATTTTATATTATATTATATTCTAAATACTCTTCTATTTTTAATCTTAATTTAGTGGAGGAAGAACTCAGATCTTTTTAGTAAAGTAAAATTAATAATATCATAATGAAAACGTTTATAATTACATATGTACAGTAGTTTTATACTATTTTAAATAAGTAGTAAGCAAAATGTACTAAAAGTGAAACTAGGCTACAGGACTGGACCCGAATATTCGTTCGGTGGGTTGGTATTCGATTTGAAAATTTGACATTCGAATATTTGTTGTTGTTTTTTTTTTCACATCTGGGATCCCCCGCGAAACGGTTCTCATTCGCGCTTGAATAAGGCCGGCGACACACTGACTGCGTGGCATGGCCGTTTTTATTTTGGCTCCCATGTTAACAGGTTGGAGTTTGCACACTGCCTGCGTGAGACACGCGTCTCTCAGGCGTGTCTCGAGCCACGCGGAAAACGCATGCTTGCTAGAAATAGAACCGACGCGCAAGTCTTCTCTGGCAAGAGCGCAGAACAGCGGAGTTTGTATGGACGAAGTGCATGTCTGAGCTTGTGTTTTGGATTAAGCTGTGTTGCTTTGACATTGTGGAAAATAGAATAATAGAAACAAAATGTATTAGACTTTTTACCCGTTATTATCAATCTAAATTAATCTAGTTTTTTTATTTAACTTAATTTCGTTTTTCTTTATTTAAATTTCGTTTAATTTTATTATTTAGATTTCGTTTTTCTTTATTTAAATTTCATTTAATTTCTTTATTTAAATTTCGTTTAATTTCTTTATTTAAATTTCGTTTAATTTCTTTATTTAAATTTCGTTTTTCTTTATTTAAATCTACCCTTTACTGTGTCAGTAATTTTGTTAGTCAGAAAAATATTAGACTACCTTAAAAGTATTGCTTAATTTAACAGACCTGTGTGTGTGCGTTTTATATCACTAACAGTGTCCGTTCTCAGACGCGTTCTCTGCCTGCGTGAGGTGCGCCGCTTCCCGCTCGCTGTTCTGTAGTTTACTAAAAGTGTATTAATTCTGAACGTGTCGCGTCTCCATCTGGCTACTTTTAATGCAAAATGGCCCTATATAAAGTGTTATAATTACATAAATTATTGGAATATTGCTTGATGTTGTAACGTAGCAGAATGAGCTTTAACACTGTGTCTACACCAGACGCGGCTGTTATTTTTTTGCCACTTTTGCCAGTTCTTTGTAACAGCTTTTAGGTGCTTTATTGGCAGCACCATCCTTACATAAATCACTGCACGCTGCATTTTTTTAAATATTAATTTATCGGCCGTTATAAATGCCGATACCGATAGTTAGGAAAATGCCTAATATCGGCCTGCCGATATATCGGTCAGGCTCTAACATAAATCACTCACTCCCTTGGACTTGGTATGGTGACAAATTTCTGAGTAAAAAGCTTTTCTAATGTGACAAACTATAGAGCGGGGTTTGTCTTCTGATAAAAATTCAACCAACAACTAGGGCTGGTCCGAATACCATTTTTTTGAGCTTCGAAGCTTCGGTAGTAATGAACATCGAATATTCGAAGCTTCGGAGAGAGGGGGCTGAACATATTCTTCTCTCTAATAAAGGCAGTATTCTCTATGTGTCTGTCTGTCCGTTTGCATTTTGATTATTTCGAGAACCGTTCATCTAATCGACTTCACAAGGAGTGCAGTGTCGCATTTGGTGCAATATAGATAGACGCGAGACGCGACACGTTCAGAAATAATACATTTTAATAAACTACAGAACAGCGCGAGCGGGAAGTGGCGCACCTTACGCGGGCAGGGCTTATATTCTCCGAGAACGGACACTGCACAAGTGATATTAAACACATCTTCCCCATGAACAACACAAAGTAAATACACTCGCACGTAACACACACACACACACACACACACACACAGGTCTGTTAACTTAAGCAATACTTTTAATAAGGTAGTCTAATATTTTTCTGACTAACAAATTACTAACACAGTAAAGAGTAGATTTAAATAAAGAAAAACTAAATTTAAATAAAGAAAAACTAAATTTAAATAAAGAAAAAAACGAAATTTAAATAAAGAAAAACGAAATTGAAATAAAGAAAAACGAAATTGAAATAAAGAAAAACGAAATTGAAATAAAGAAAAAAACAAAATTGAAATAAAGAAAAACAATTTAAATAAAGAAAAAAACTAAATTTAAATAAAGAAAAATGAAATTAAGTTTATTTAAAAACGAGATTAATTTAGATTGATAATAACGGGTAAAAAGCTTAATACATTTTGTTTCTATTATTCTATTTTCCACTAGGGCTGCTCGATTATGGAAAAAATCATAATCACGATTATTTTGTTCAGTATTGAAATCACGATTATGTAACACGATTATTTCACATGACTTTGGGAATGTGTTGCATTTATTAAAAAAGACACGGTAACACTTTACAATAATGTTAATTAGTTAACGTTAGTTAATGTGTTAACTAACATGAACTAACAATGGGCAATACATTTGTTACAGTATTTATTAATCTTTGTTAATGTTAGTTAATAGAAATCCAGCTGTTCATTGTTTGTTCATGTTAGTTCACAGTGCATTAATTAATGTTAACAAATACAACCTTTCATTTTAATAACGTATTAGTAAATGGTGAAATGAATATTAACTAAGATTAATAAATGCTGTAGAAGTATTGTTCATTATTAGTTAATGTTAACTAAGGTAGTTAACTTATGCTAATTAATGAACCTTATTGTAAAGTGCTAAAAAAATGCGAAATTTGAACATTTATTGTAGCCTACTTTTTGAACTATTAAAATAAATAATATAACAGATAATACTTCAATGAGTATTTTAATAATTCCCGCAGGTCTACCACTTATAGGGTGACCAGATGAGATTGGCTGAAATTCGGGACGGGGGGGGGGTGTTGTTCGGGGAGGTTTTGGGGTAGTCCTACTATGATATTAGACTACATAGCCTATAATAAAATGAATTTTCAAACCTGAACCAAACATATTTTTATTCAAAGATCAACAGTCTGTCATTAATATTTAGTCTGCCACAAAAAAACAATATTAAAATCATGAACTCAAATGTCATTGTGACCAAAAAAAAAAAAAAAAAAGACTGTTGTAACAGTGCGTAAATCAGACATTTCAGGCTATAAGTCTAACGCTAATAAGCCTTATGCCAAAATTATTATTATGATGAAATTGTCGGTCATTAAATAAGAAAACTAAATAATTGTGTAGATGATTTGCTTTGTGTAACCCAACATCAGACATTAGGCCGAAGTTTTTTTTTGCACACAGTGCCGCGACCAATCAATCACTCCTTTACTGGCTGCCTGCACATTCACTGTCCTCGCGGCTGCGGCAACTCGCGCTCGCTTATCAATGCATTTTAATTCGCGCCTACGGTATCTTTGTTGAACTTCAAAAAAAGAAAAAAGATGCTGCAGCCACTAAGCAGCCGGCGGGGGCTGGCTGCAGGACTACTCAACATCCACGGACAGTTTTTAATGTTTTATCAGACAATATAAGAATTTGCTTTAGTATAATTTTCGGGACAATTAGGGCCGGATTCGGGATTCGGGACAACAGCTTAGATTTCGGGACTGTCCAGAATTTTTCGGGACGTCTGGTCACCCTAACCACTTATAATGCGGGAAATTCCCCCGCAAAGTAACATTGACTCACTTTAGCATGTAGATTGTATGAGTAGCCTAAATTAATCCACACAGATTATAAAATCAAATCAATCATTTTAAAACTTTCTCCAAGACGCAATTTCACAAACCGCGCGAGTGTTCAGCGGTGCTGCGTCTTCTCTCTCTCTCTCTCTCTGAATGTGTTGGATAAGGCAAGCGTCGAAACTACACTCTCACGTTCAGGAGTCGGGACATGACGGAATTGTCAGTTGCACAATCGGGCCAGCATTGCATCGTAACTAAAGTTTATCATTTTCACTTCCTTTAAGTCTTATCAGTTTAAACATTCGAGCTGAGAGAGTTTATGGCATCGGGAGGGGCGGATGTGCGCGCGTCATTCAGAACATAAGATAAAATTAGAGCGTTCTTTCAAAACAGAATATGGCAAAATAATCGTTTTACTCGATTGTACTATTTTGGTAATCGTTGGGAGCCAAAATCGAAATCGAAATTCAATTAATTGCACAGCCCTATTTTCCACAATGTCAATGACATTAAATAATAGAAAAAGCAACGCAGCTTAACCCAAAATACATCTCAGGCATGCACTTCTGTCTATACAAACTCCACTGTTCTGCACTTCTGTCCACACAAACTCCACTGTTCTGCACTTCTGTCCACACAAACTCCACTGTTCTGCACTTCTGTCCACACAAACTCAGCTGTTCTGCGCTCTAGCCAGAGAATACTCCCGTTGCAGGAACACTTTAGTAGGCCAAGAAGAAGCAAATAACGAGGTTGGGTTCCTTCAACTGTCCATGCTATTAAAAGTGGCTAGGCTATATAAGATAATTGTAAAAAAGAGTATTGTATTTCGTCAGATTGTATAGTGTTGAACATATTCAAGCGCGAATGAGAACCGTTTTGAGGGGGATGCCAGGTGTGCAAAAAAACCCAGAATATTCGAATGTAAAATTTTCAAATGGATTACCAACCCACTGAACGAATATTCGAATATTCGGGTCCAGCCCTACCAATAACCAGGCTATTTTGATGAATGGAAACAGGGTATTGGGATCTGAAGAGAGGAAAATCCTGTTTTCTCTATATTTGCTTTGTGTTTGTGTGAGTTTTATATGACAGGTGGTTGGCTATAGACCTCGGTCAGGGTAGACGCCATATTTTAATGTTATGTGGATAAAAACGAGGTTGTGATGGACAGACGTACAGTCTTTACAATGGCATTCAGTGTGTATAAAGATCATAGATCAAAATAGTTAAAAACTTTTGTTTTTGTCTACTAAATTTTTTGGAAAGATGTTTTGTCAGTGGAACAATTGTACAAATATGCATTGATTCTTATTAAAGCTACCAAGTTATTCGGTCAAGAGCAGCAGTAGCCGTGTTTCCGTTAAGTTCCATCAAAGTTTTTTTGCTCGCATGAGGTGGTTTTTCAGGCAATTCGAAAAAGGAATATTTCGCAAAACTGCAATGGCATTTTTTCGCATTTACCTGTCACCTGGTGTAACGCCATCATTTCGCAGTAGTTTTTTATCTACATTGAGAAAAATCACAAAAGTGTTGTGCAAATCTATAATGGAAACATGGTTGGTAAGTGTTTTTTTTCTTTTCTATCTTTTGTCGTTTGATTTAATGACACAGACAGCACCAGGGTTATTAGGCTGCTGTCACTTTAAGACCTGATGGACAGATCTGATGTGACACCATATATTTCCCCAACTGTTTTCTTTCACCTAAGACATAACCGACTGTGTTTACATTAATACGAACAGTGATGGGGATTTTTGTGTGTATTTGATCGTGTAGAAGCACAATAAGACGCATGTGCTTCAGTTCTCTTTCGCGTCTCATTGTGCTTGAACAATTTAACATTGCTTGAATGTTTAAACTGCCTAAAGTTAAAAATACATGCAAATATAGATTTTTTGTAACGATGCAGTACTGACACAATCAGGCCAGTGAGATTTCCATTCTGTCCCGAGTGTATTTCACCGACAGCGCTGGACTCGGTTGCACTCGGAAACTTTGTTCGAGTCCCAAAGGCAAAATGCATCCGAGTCCGTGACAAGTGCAAGTCTGTTAAAAGTTTAATAAAGTTCAAACATTATTAAAGGCAAGTGAACACTCAGTATTAAAATAACAAATAAACAAAAAATTACAAGCATAGATAAATACATAGTAAAAAGATAAATAAAATTAATTGTTAAAGCTACAAAAGTCTTTTGTGGTTTAACATTAATGACACAGAGACTGCAGCAGGTATTTTAGACTTCTGTTGATTTAATGCACTGATCCAATATAATGATACACATATCTTTTCTTTCTCACTTCTTTCTCACTTAAGACACAACCCACTGTATCTATGTGGATACTCGACAAGTTTTTTGAGATAATTTTGTGTGTGTCTCCCTTAAAGTGCAAGGAGACGTGAAAGAGAACTGAATTTGGTGTTCACACGCTATCTGAGACGTGCTCTCTGTGTGCGCGCTTCAGGAGTGTGAGCATTGAAACCGCATGAGTGCCGGATTTAATTCTATTTTGCATCTTCTTGCACTCAAAATTGCCAGGACTTAAACACTTGCAAATGATAAACTGGTTAATATTTGAAGTTAAGCCACGAATCGCATGCATGCAGAACTGTGGGGCCTTGTTTGTATCAACTACAATCTGTCACACCCCTATCCATGATGTAGCTACGTCACCATGAAACATATTTGCATAATGCCCGCATGCTGGATACTTTGTCTCACTCTAAAAAAGAAAAGTCAGGAAGAGACATGGGCTTACAAAGGCAAAGCAATTGAAGAATTAGTGGTTAAATTTGTCCTCAACATTACAACCACAACCTTTTGTTTATATTTCTTAAATTGCATTAATAGCAAATAGGTAAATGTGGTATATTTTTCTGACTTCAGAAATGATCTGATATATGTCTCTCTTTTCCTCAGTGTCATCAGCAGGAAGAGAAAGATGGCAGCATCTCCAGTATCCAGATGTGTGTCTATGAAGTGTAACAGATACATGATTCACCCCAATGATCTCTGTAATGAAGCCGTGACCTTTGACCCTGTGTGAGTATATTCATCTACACTTAAAAATGAATTCATTACTCTTACATCATTTAATTTAGGAATGTTTTTAAACTCGATTTAATTTACTTTGGGTCAACACAATTTAGTTGGATTACATCAACTTTTTATTAGGTTTGTCAAACTAAATCTTCTTACATCATTCAATTTTATTTTGTTGAGGCTATTAAATTTAATCAATTTACTATTATTTAATTGTCTTAGTTTGGTCCAACTTATATTGTTTTATTAATTTACTAATATTTAATTAATTGACTTATATTAGTCTAATTTGAAGATCTAGTATAACTGTAATTAAATTGAAATTTTTAGGAATTATGTAATGTTTATTACTTTAGAATAAATAATACAGAAAAAAAGTGTCCTGTTGCATGAAGCTATCTGAACAAACTCTTGAGTTTCAGAGCAGGTTTAGAGTTGACAATTCCAGATAAATCTAACCTGGTTTAGATCAAGTTTAGAAGTCTCACAAAGCTCTGTATCAAACCTGAGTTTATACTGGAGAAAGTTTATACTGAGTTTGCGATTAACTCTGAAGCGTGTGCCCCTGAAAGTGTCACGTGGAACATGGAGAGCACCAGTTTGATTCACTTGTCGCGAGAGAGACGGTGCAATTCACTTCTCTTCTGAAGATTAAGAGATCATTTTGAAAATGATGATGAAATTAGAAGCGTTTATAAGGCATGAATAAACACTTCTGCTGCAGAGAGAGTTTGAGAAGCAGCTGAAAGAAAATATCTGACTATATCAATGCATGATGTGAATCAAAGAAATATGCCTAATAATCAGCCTATAGGTTCACAAAGAGCTCAAATAAATACACATTAGCATTATATATGAATACATGTATTATATTAATTTAAAAGCAAAGTTTAATATTACTTGTCAATTAATATAATAATTATATGAATATACTATATGAAGTAATTATATTTCATACAATATAAATATAGTCTAATAAATAATTAGCAAAAATGATCAATTTTGTCTCTAATGTTTGTTCACTATAAACTGCTTTAATTTGGAGCGAGAGATACGGGGGAGTGGCTTTATCCCATCAGATACATGTCTCTTTACTCACAGCTTGAGGCAAACTTTTGTTTAAAAGCATAATTAGAATGGAAACACCACTTTTAAGTTTGACCGTATTTTTGATTTAGGTTAAATGCCTTGTGAATGGGAGAGAATGGGGCACTTTTATGATAGCATCAAAAATCCCTATTTTTAAAACACTAAGAAGGTTCGACACAACATGAAACTTGAACTTGAACTTGAAGCTTGAAGTATCACCAGGGGCTCTACACATGAACTCGAGCATCGAGAGTTTAGAGTTTACTAAAAAGAAAGATTTGGAACAACTCACTGTGTTTCCGTCCGCCGGCATTTTGTCAGTCAAAAATAATCGATAGTTTTATTTTTTAATAGTTTTGTTTTTTGATGCCATCATAAAAGTGCCCCATTCACTCCCATTCACAAGGCATTTTATCCTAAAATGAAAATACGATCAAACTTAAAAGTGGCGTTTGCATTCTAATTATGCTTTTAAACGAAAGTTTGCCTCGAGTAGATTAACAAAAAGAGCCTAGGTTGCATTTTGGTGAGAGTTACTTTTTTATCAAAGAACTTTTCTGATGAATTTGGTTTGGTGAACGAATCGTCAGTCACTTTAGTCTGAATCTGACAGGATACTTCAGTCGGTTCACTAATGCATCGAGCGCTGGCTGAATTGAGCATTTGTTCATGCGGCTTGTGAGTAGAACAAAATAGTAATAAAGTACTTACCATTATGTGCTGTATACCGCTGAGTTTGAGTTACAGTTCTTATCACCCGATGTCTGTGATTTCATGCACCGATTACAGAAGGACATCTGCTATGCATCATGGATGAAGTATATATATATTTTGAATTTAAAAGTATATGAAGTATACTTTTATTTATTATTAAAACCCTATTTAATAAACTTTGTGTAATTTTATATAGTGTCTCTTTATAATAATATATAAGTGTCTCTTTATAATAAACTCACATAAGTAAGCAGAGACATCTAGACAAGTATGTGACACTGATATTAAAATGGCCAGTCTTCGCAGTTTCCACGATTTGGCTCTATATATCAGTTTTATAATTATAATTTTTTTTGTCAGATACCATCTATGTTGAAATGAAATGAAATGAAATGATGCAAATGAGGAGAAGCTTTAGTATAATACAATGTCAGCAATCATTGGCATTCGCATTTGACAGTATTAGATTTTTCAGAGGACCGTTCAGTTTGCCGAAAAACAGTAGGTCATTTTCCATTGAATTTTTTGGAAAGTTGTTTGAGAAAAACACAGATCAAAATGATCTGACATGATCAAAATCGCAAAGTACATCTGTGAAACACAAATTTCTCTAACGTTCCCCTTGAAACCTAGTCCTGTCCGAATAGGGCTAAAGACACATTTACAGGTTTACTCAGTGGAAAGTTTTGTATCAATAGATAGCCCTACATGGCCAATGGATATATTGCAGTGTATTGAAAAATATAAGCACTAGTTTCCCATATATGGAAATGTATTATGTAATATATCGCATTATATTTTGTTGTATATTGCCATATATTTTTGTTCTGTAAGGGGGTAGACTTACAAATTGTACAATATTGGAGGGAACAGAACCTTGAGGAACTTTGTCATGAAATCAACTGGCCACAATAGATTTATTATATGTAAAAGAGGTTTATTAAACAAACACCTCTTTATCATTGTGGTTGTGGTATGATTTGAAATAACATCTTTCAATATTAAAGATATTATTTACATATTTTCTCTATTTTGATAAATATATTTTCTGTTTGTTTTAATGTCTTTTCAGTGCTGTGAGATCTGACCAGATCAGATATGTGTCCTGTCAGACCAGCACATCCTCCTCCTGTCAGAAACACATCAGTCATCATGACACAGAAGCAGCCTCACAGCTTGATTCTCACCAGCCAGTGCATGATGATCTTCAGAGAGTCAAAGACCAGCACAAAACCAGCATGAAGAACAGATGTGAGAGGGTTTTTGAGGGAATCAAACTACAAGAGAATCAGACCCTCCTGAACAGGATTTACACACAGCTGTACATCATAGAGGGAGAGAGTGAAGGAGTGAATGAAGAACATGAGGTGCTACAGATGGAGAAAAGTTACAAGACACTCCAAGACACTCCAATCAACTGCAATGACATCTTTGATCCTTCACCTGAACCTGGATATGACGAGATGAGAAGAGAGAAGAAAGACAAAATCAAGGCTGTTCTTACTAAAGGCATCGCTGGAATTGGAAAAACCGTCTCTGTGCAGAAGTTCATTCTGGACTGGGCCGAGGGAAAAGCCAATCAAGATGTAGATTTCATGTTTGTGCTTCCATTTAGAGAGCTGAACTTGATTAAAGATTATCAGTACAGTCTTCACAGACTTCTGCTGGACTTTCATCCTGAACTTCAAGATCTGGACTCTGAGATGTATGATGAATGTACAGTTGTGTTGATCTTTGATGGTCTTGATGAAAGCAGATTGACACTGAAGTTTTCAGACAGTGAGAAAGTTTCTGATGTGACTGAGTCTTCATCAGTGGGTGTGTTGATGTCAAACCTCATGAAAGGAGATCTGCTTCCCTCTGCTCTCATCTGGATCACCACCAGACCAGCAGCAGCCAATCAGATCCCCTCAAACTACATCAACCGTGTGACAGAAATTCAAGGATTCAATGACCCTCAGAAGGAGGAGTATTTCAGTAAGAGAATCAGTGATGAACATCAAGCCACTCGAATCATCTCACACATCAGAAAAGCAAGAAGCCTCCACATCATGTGTCACATACCCGTCTTCTGCTGGATCTCAGCCACTGTGCTTCAAAACATCCTGAAACAAGATCTCAGTGCAGAAATCCCTCAAACTCTGACTGAAATGTACATACACTTCCTTCTCATTCAAACTCATATGAGGAACCAGAAGTATGAAGAGAGAGATCCAGAGAAACTCCTGCAGTCCAACAGAGACGTGATTGTGAAACTTGCTGAACTGGCTTTCAATCAGCTGATGAAGGGCAATGTGATGTTCTATGAGGAGGACCTGATTGAGAGCGGCATAGACGTCACTGATGCCTCAGTGTATTCTGGGATTTGCACTGAGATCTTTAGGGAGGAATCTGTGATTTATCACAGGAAGGTTTACAGCTTTGTACATCTGAGCTTTCAGGAGTTTTTTGCAGCACTGTATGTGTTTTTCTGCTATTTACACAAGAAGAGTGAAGTTATGAAAATGTTCCTCACAGGAAAGTCCAGAACTCAGTGTGGGAATGTTCCTCTGGATGTGTTTTTGAAGGAAGCAATGAATAAAGCCTTGAAGAGTGAAAATGGACACCTGGATCTTTTACTTCGATTCCTTCATGGCATCTCACTGGAGTCCAATCAGAGACTCTTACAGGATGTGCTGATTCACACAGAGAACAACCCAGAGAGCGTCAAGAAAATAATCCAAAACCTCAAACGAGGTCAAAAAAACAATGTCAGTCCTGAAAGATGGATGAATCTGTCACACTGCTTAATTGAGATAAAAGATAGTTCTGTTGTTAAAGAAATGCAGGCATTTTTAAACTCTAAAACAAAAAGAAAAAGTCTTTCTCTTGCACAATGCTCAATATTGGCAAACATGATCCTGATGTCAGAGGAGGCGATGGATGAGTTAGACCTTAATAGGTACAACATCAAATCAAAAGAGGGGAAATGGAGACTGTTACCCGCTGTGAGAAACTGCAGAAAAGCTGTGTAAGTGTGTAGATCTAAGAATATTACAATATGTAATATGTAAACATAATGTGAAATAAGTTGTGATGGAGGTTTGATGAGTATTCTCTGGATTTGTGTTTTTGCAGCAAATCTTGTTTTAATTTTCAACCAAATTAATACTTTTATTTTAATAAAATAGATTTTTACTTTGACTTGATCTAAAATAGATTTTTACTAAAAAAATAACCACCCTTAATGTTACGAACCGCTCTGAGACACGAAGGTTAGATCCAAATGCAGCTTTATTGGCTGGGGCAATCCAGAGGCGTAATCCAATGTACAGGCTAGGGTCATACACAGGCAGGCAGTCAAAACAAACAAACAGGCAGGGACCAGAGGCAAGAGAGTAATCCAGGGACCAGAGGCAAGAGAGTAATCCAGGGAACAGGGCAAGATATCAAAAGAACCAAGAAACAAGAAAACCAGGGAAACGCTCAGAAATGCAGTAAAAAAAAACACTTAACAAGACTTCGCGGTGAGTGAATGAATGAACATGGTATAAATAGACTAAGACTAACAGGATGATGAGACACAGATGAATGCAATCAGTGAATAAGTGATGATGAGTCCGGGCAGTGAGTTATGGGAAATGTAGTTTATGAGGAAGTGATCCTAGTCTATTGTGGAGCGCCCTTTGGTGGCTCTCGAGGGCACTCCAGCTGGTCATCGTTACACTTAAAGAAAAAAACCCCATAGATTTCCCATGTTTTCCACGTTATCACAGATTTCATGTGGGAAATGTTCAAAAAACACGATTCCCATGTGAAAAGTAAGTGATTCACGTGTTGTTTTTTTTTTGTTTTTGTTTTTTTGTATAAAGAAAAATAAACAGTTGTTTACAGTTGTTTAATCGAGGAATTCTTGCAACCTTATGGAATCACTAGCATGCCTTTTAAGCAGAGTTCTCCTTTTTCAGATTAACAGCCTGTAATCTCACTGATCAGCACTGTGGAATAGTGGCTTCTGCTCTACAATCACCAAACTCCCCCCTGAGAGAGCTGGACCTGAGTAACAATGACCTGAAGGAGTCTGGTTCAAGAGTGAAGCTGCTCTGTAAGGGACTGGAGAGTCCAAACTGTCAACTCAACATATTGAGGTTTGGCTTTCACATTGATTCAGTCAATATGTTCATATTCAAGCACAATTACCCTTCTAGAATACATAAGAAGAAGAATTTTATGGCATAACATGTTTATTGTGAAATTAAATGTTAAATGTTCAATTAAATAAAATTAAGTAATTTTTTTTGCACCAAAAGTAGGGTGTTTCTCAAAATCAAGAATGCAAAGAACAGACTTGTGTTCTTGGGGAGAACTCTCTTGCTAGTTGTTCTTGGAAGAATGAACTCACAAGGCGACGAGCACACAGAACGCTGCTGACACTTTGAGACGATGTGTTCTTGCTGGTATTGCGCAATAATACCACCGCACAGATGCCGTCTGCAGTACCCAATCATAACGAGAATATTGACGATAACAGCCAGGCTTTATCGCCCAAGCCTACCCTCAGCTCAAGGGATTACTCTACAACTGTACACTACAATGTAATGTATATTCATAACAATAAAGCTACGCTTATGGAGATTCTCACTTCCGAAAACGTTTTAGCACATTTTCGATTCGCCATAAATTTTCGTAAAAATGCCAATATTTGAAATCTACACAGTTGATTTCTTGCATCAAATGTTCTCAGAAGTGAATTTAGTGATGAAATAGCGTACGGAATTGTAGAAAAAAACGACTTGCTGTATTGACCTGCCTCTCTTTCCTCGAATGCCGAAATGAATGCTGGGATATTTCTGCCGTCAAGTTCACACAAGTTACCAACCTATGCATCCTCGGTAAAATGGGCGTGTCAAGAACACTTCCGGGATTTTTAACCATTCTTGCCAAAATGCAAACTTGTGTATTGGGACAGTACTTGGGCAGCGACTGATGACGTTTCACACGTCCACAAGAACACAAGTACAGACAAGAACGCATATTGAGAAACGGCCTTATATTTGCATTATATTAAACCTGTCTAAATCGCTCAGTTTTAGTACCGTAGCTCCTTTAAGACTTGTCAAAAATGTCCACTGTTATGGTTAGCTAATGTGTTTGCATAGGAACAAGTATCAATGCCAATGTCAGCCCTGAAAGATTGATGAATCTGTCATATTTCATGATTGAAATGAAGGATAGCTCTGTTGCTCAAGAAATTCAGGCATTTTAAACTCTAAAACCAAACAGAAAAAGTCTTTCTCTTGTACAATGTTCAACATTGGCAAACATAATGCTTATGTCAGAGGAGGTAATGGATAAGTTTTAAGTCTTAAAAAGTGCAACATTAAATCAAACAAGGGTAGATGGAGACTAGGGCTGCACGGTACTGGAAAAAACTTACATTGCGATATTTTGTTTTTCTGCGATGTATATTGTGATATAAAAACAATTTCACCAGATTTGAATAGCTCTATTTGAAAAGAATTAATAATTCTAGAATAATTGGGGTGATTATGTAGAGGAGTGAATCTGCATAGAAAATTATAAACAAATTACAAGAATAGATTAACACAATAGAAGAAAGATACAACTGAAATAAGCAGTGCTTTGTTTTTCAGGCAAATCTAAAAGTATTCATGCACATACATTGAATTATCAAATGTCTTCACTGTCTAAATGAAAAATAACTAATAAAATTAATTAATTAATCAATTAATACAGTTTATCTTTTTTTAAAGCTACAAAAGTAATTTTCTTTTTCTCTTTTGTTGTTTAATCACCATTGGTGACACAAACAGCTGCGGGTACATTAGGCTGCTGTCCCTATAATTCAAATGCACGGACCTAATATAACATGCATCCGCTTTCTTTCACAATTGTTTACAACACATAACAGACTGTGTTTACGAGGATACTCGCAGAGACGGACATTTTGACTCAATTTTGCGTGCACATGTCCATTTAAGCTCAAGAGAAAGAGAACTGAATTTGGCATTCATGTGCTGTCTGCACTGCTCTGTGTGTAGATTTGTAATGGAGGTTTGACGAATATTTTCTGCACTGTATTTACTTGAAAACTTATGGAGACACCAGCATGCCTTTTAAGCAGAGCTCTTCTTTTTCAGATTAACAGCCTGTTATATTACTGATCAACACTGTGAAGTTGTGGCTTCAGTTCTACAATCTTCAAACTCCACTCTGAGAGAGCTGGACCTGAGTAACAATGACCTGCAGGATGCAGGAGTGAAGCTGCTCTGTAAGGGACTGGAGAGTCCAAACTGTCAACTCAACATACTGAGGTTTGTTTCTCACATTGATTCATTTTATATGTAAATGTCCAAGTACAGTTCACTTTCTAGAATGTTTAAGAAGATGAATGTATGAAGTATTTCACATTGACAGTATTGCCTGAAAGATAATGTTTTTTTTTTTTTTTTTAAGATATATTTTAATGTTCTACTTCCCAGGTTTTTTTTTATTTTTTTTTTTATTTTTTTTTAACTAAGATAAGAATCATCTTAAGATTTCCATAATGGTCTAATGTAAGTTTATATGGCATTTGGAGCTTAAATAAAATGGCCATAGTATAACTTTTTTTTTTTATGTTGTTTGAGATTCATGTTATAATGTTTATAAGTTAGTAAAAAAAAAAATCATATATTTGCAAAAAATATTATTTATATTATTTTAAACCCTCTGTCTAAAATGATTAGCTAATGTCATTGCATAGGAACAAGTATAAATGCTGCCCACTTTTGGATGCAAAGTTTTTGAAAACTTTTTCCATATGAAATAATGACCATTATTTACAGAAAGATTATGAAATTGTTTACTAACACTTTGCAATATAATTCCTGTCAGATCCAATATATTTAACTGCTTCAGCGTTCAATAATTGTTCTTTGTGAATTCTCAATTAAACTCTGCCTCATTTAAAACAAACAATCTGCAGTGAAATGCTCCAAACAAACATATAATCCTGTGGTGCGATCCTGGACGTCATGAAAACATGCTACATCTGTCTACTGTCTGCATCAAGTGTGGACCGCGACATTGATTATAACTGGTTTATATTTGTTTTTGACGCAATGTGATACAATACTCTGTTAACATTTGGGTTTGACAGGGTGTCATTTCCAACATCCTCATAATGTGCCATATTAGCACAACATCTGCCAATCTTACCAGACTTCTTAATCTATGTAAAAACTACTTCAAAAGTTGCAGTTAAAGTAGGCACTGTGTGGAGGCAGTCAGATGCAAATATCTGCAACAGTGTAATATCACAATGTAGCAGAAATGGAAAAAGAATAGTTTTGGCTGCTGTGAGGAGAAATTTTTGAAGTCTATGGCTCACTTTTTTTTTTTTATGGTACAATGAACTCTTATTTCAAAAGATCAAACACAATGGTGACATTACAATTGCAATTCAATTACACTGTAAGAGTGTTGAACGTACATTAATATTATAATAACAAACTGAGGTCATACTTTGTGATTTTAACATTATTCTTGTGCATGCACAAAATTGTTTGTCAACAAAAGAGAAACTTTAACTGTCACCCCACATTTTGGCAAGTGGGGCATAAATGACATACCCAAAATAAAAAGGCTGCTGCTCATAAGTCATTCTGAATAGACACACAACCAACATATATGTAGAAAGCCAACATTTGAGTTTACAGTTCAAGACTCAGAATTACTCAGACTGTTATTAAAATGGAGATATATAAGCTCAAGCATAAAAACTTCTTAATGCGGATTTTAGTCATATAATGTCATTAAAATGTAATATTTAGCATTTTATATTGAGCTATTCGACAAAACTGCTTGGTGTAATGTAAACATTCTTTATTCATATGATTATACCCCAAATCCCATGAAAATCACACACACACCATATACCATTGTAATTGTGTGTTTATTAGCTTATTGTTTCGTGTGTAGAAATGTTTCTCTGGGTTTGTTCTTCACGGAGCTGCAAAGGAAGAAGTGTACAGGACAGAGTCATGCAAAAGGGCTGGAATATCATCATCTATGATGAGAGTGAGAGAGCGCTAAGATCATAACTGATGCAAACCAGGAAGAGGAGAGACAGAACTTGCAGTGTATGCTGTTTAAGCTCTTCAGATTGCATAATTCAGTGTGAAATGAAAAGAAATTGTATTCTGTATGACAAAATATTTTGCAACGGTAATAATAAATAAATATTTCTCAAAATATGCACACTTTTGTACTAAGAGCTCTAACGGACGCTGTTCAGTGAAGCTATGTGAACACAAATAAACCGGAGCAGACGTGAGTGAATATGAAATAACTTAATTATTCTATTCTAAATATAAAAAAATACAGATTTTGCACTCATATGACATATATTAAGAACCCAGTTTTATCATAAACAGTGGTCCAATATTGAAGCTTGAATCTGATTTTTTTTTTTTTTTTTTTAATGAAATCAGATTTACAGCCCACTAACAACATTTAAATGTCTTAGTCACAACTTAAAATGTATTGGTTTGTTCCTGCGTTTTTTCGGTGTTGTATTAACAGTCCTGTATAAGGGGTTCTGCAGGACCCTCTGCATCCCATATCCTTTGTCCCTGCTGCTGTATCACAAATCATAGAAATAAATATAAAATATTTGTAAGAAATGAAGCTCGCTAACATTAACACTTACTGTTGTTGTAGATTATTTGACTGCAAGGTGACACAGGAAGGTTGTGCTGTTCTGGCATCAGCTCTGAGTTCAAACCCTTCACACCTGAGAGAGCTGGATCTGAGCTACAATCACCCAGGAGATTCAGGACTGAAGCTACTCTCTGATACACTCAAACATCTGCACAAACTGAAGTATGTTAAACAGAATACATGTTAAGAATCATACTGTCTGATGTGTATCTTATTATATTTTAATTGCTGCACCTTCCTGCTGTAAAGAACAGAGTGTGAATTGTCAACCAGCTTGTTCTTTTATCTGATGTGGACGGACACCTGCATGCCTTTAACCAAAGTCACATTTTTCAGATTAACAGCCTGTAAACTCACTGCTCAGCACTGTGAAATTGTGGCTTCAGCTCTACAATCACCAAACTCCGTCCTGAGAGAGCTGGACCTGAGTAACAATGACCTGCAGGATTCAGGAGTGAAGCTGCTCTGTGCTGGACTGAATAGTACACAATGTCAACTTGACATACTGAGGTATTTAAGGGGGTATTCAACTCAATTTTGATAAGTACAGTGGGCAGCTCCACTTTTATCATTTTTCTGGTTACAGATGGTACTTTGTGTGGACAAATGTAAATGTGGTCTATTCTGATACAGATGATGATTACATGTTAATGACAAGTATCACAAAAAGTCATTGATGCTTGGGGAGGAAACAGATACTAAAAATAACCAAGAGTATTTACTTTTGAACAGGATAATTTGTCTAAATCAAGTTTTTATTTTGTCTTGGGGAATGCTTGGAAGGCTTTAAGACCAAACAGAATTATCTGCCCACTGCTCTCTCACTCCAGTGAGCTAACTTTGCAAAAGTGATAATCCCCTTTCAACGTTAAAAATCCCCTTTCAGACATTAATTTTAGCAAATCAAAACGTGATTATTATTCATGAGCCCAACAGCCAACCACACATTAGTGTGACAGATGCTATTAGCTACTGACAACATACAATCTACCTAAGACATAACCAAAAAGAGAAGTCGTGTTTGACCAGTGTAAGGTTATGTTTTAACACCTTAAACTGCACCACCTTTTGAACCCAAACTATAAAAATCACATGCCTGCACCACCTTTTGAACCCAAACTATAAAAATCACATGCCTGCACTCAAACGGTTGTCTTTCCTGAACTGTTTGGAGTATGTGCGTAGTTGTTGTATTTTTTTAAACAAGACAATTGGAGCTCTATTTTTCTATTTTATATATACTTCAAATTAATATATTTGGTTTTTAGAATTAATATAATAAAAAATAGTATAAATGAAACTATTATAAATGATTTTTTTCTTTAAAAAGATTTATTTAAAAACTTTGTCATCAAACAGTGCACTTGAGTTTTAGCTCCATCATAACTAAATTCACACATAACCTATTTACAAAAAAAAAGTGTTTTAGAGCCTTCAAAAAATATTTTTTATTGCCATACATACATGAAAACCAAGTTGATTGACAGTCATTATCTTTTGTCTCATAACATTCACAAATACTACACTGATGGCTAGTCATTCAGGCAGCAGACAGCATTCAGTCCCCAAAAAACAATCTTTTGTCTCAATACATACAAAGACATTCTGCTGATGGCAGGTGTCACTGCATACCGAATGAGCCATTGATATGATTTTGACATCACTCTCTGTGTCATTCTCCTCCTCACTTCTTCTCTAACACGTCCAGTACAGTTTTACAACATAAACGGTGCTCAGATTGTATAATTTCTTGAAGAACAAAGATGGAGGGCAGATCGTTCAGGTGAAAAATGGCGTAAACTATGTAAACCAATAATTTCTCCTCAGGGTTCCCACACTTTTTGAAAGTACTTGAATTTCAGACACATGGATTCAAGGCATGGAAAGTCTGTGAAAACAAACATAGGTCTTTGAAAGGTCTTGAAACTTAAAATAAATTTAGTTTGAGTAGTATGGTGCTATTACAAAAATTGGCCTTTATGTGTTGCAAAAGCGAGAACGGAACAGCCGCTACTGATTGGGAGGAAAGCATAAAACAAAGCGGCATGAGTGGATGGATCTTGATCACTTGCAGGCAGCCCTGCATGATAAATGTGTGAGAAGCATGGTGCTATTTAACTAGCTCAGCGCCAGGGAAGGGCAAATTCAATGACGCTTGGCACAGTATTGATCTACATAAAAATTGGTTATTCAAAGTTCCAACTAATAATGCCTAATAAAGTAGTGTTTATAAGCTCAGCGCTGCTTTGTTTACAGAGGCAACCAGGGAAACCAATATAATTCTGCTGTTCCATAAGCGCCATCTATTGTCAGAGATTGAAATTGAATTTTCTTTCAGCACCACCCGTTTTTGTTCAGACCAATACGAAGATCGGCCCATATTTTCATACAGTGTTTTAAATGTTAACCAGTGGATTGATAAGAAGCTAATGTGCTTTCCAACAGTTTTTTAATTATAAGGTCTCTAGAATATTATATACAATCATATTTTAAAATAATGATTATAATCATTAAATATAGCTGCGAGCAGCGATTGCGGGCCCAAGCCGGTGGCACCGCCACCCTGGTGCCTTTAGTTACACTAAAGCCACCGGGGTGGCGGTGTCACCGGCTTGGGCCCTCCATCGCTGCTTGCAGCTATATTTATGTATGCCAGTTGGTGGCGCTATAACTTTGACTCACAATAGTTACATCCATCTGATCGGCCTCTTACCACGAACACACTGCTGAAGTTTCATCAAGATCAGTTAACGTATGCAGAAGTTATATTACTTCGTGTTTCTCTTTTCTCGCCATTGTTTCCTCGCCACGGCCAAACCGTTCGAGATATCAAAAATCCGTCCGGAATTTAGCATCCTCAATGTCTTGACTTCATGCTGACCGAGTTTGGAGGCGATTGGATGAATTCTCTTGGATGATTACAGTAAATTCCACAGCATGCGTTTTTCAAACAACCCATAATAGCCGATTTCCTGTTGGGCGGAGCTAATAACTTAAAGTGCGGAAGTTGTTCGGCCCGATGAGATCTATATGTGTACCGAGTTTCATATTAATTCATGCAAGCGTGTTTGATATATGGACCAAGTTTTCAGACCGTGTCCAAGGGGGCGCTGTTGAGCCCCCCTGCCACGCCCGGGTACCAGCTTCAGCCCGGCTCTGATGACCGTGGGTTCTGACCTGTGTGGAAAGTTTCAAGAGTTTTTGAGTAAGTTAAGGGCCCCAAAAGCCCCTGAAACCTTGAAAAACAAAGATTAAATGGAATAGACAAATCCCCCCCCCCCACACACACACAGACACACAGAGAGAGAGAGAAAATTCTCCAGAAAATCCACATTCAAACCAAAATATCTGACTTCCTGTGGGTCTGAGGTTATGACTGTAAATTAGAAAGGTGTCCTGCTTGATGAGAACAATACACCCACCAAGTTTTGTGATTCTAGGAAAAACTAAGCCCCCATTTTTGACTAAAGGTGGCGCTACTGAGCCATTCCACCACACCCGTTTCTGAAACTTTGCACATGTCTACTGTATAATAAATGTGATGTGTCTGTCGAGTTTCATGCATTTTCAAGCATGTGAAGAGTCTCAAAAGCATCCGAAAAGAATATTAAAGTTTGATGTGTTGCCACGGCAACAGTATCTAAGATATCAATAATCCTTTCACAGGTCTACATCTGCCGTGTGTCTACATTATACACATAAAGTTTTAAGCAAATCGGGTAAAAATAAGAAAGTGATTTCAAAGCATTTTGAAAGTGACACACTTCCTGTTGCCAGTTGGTGGCGCTATAACTTTGACTCACAAAGGTCACATCCATGTGATCGGCCTCTTACCACGAACACACTGCTGAAGTTTCATCAAGATCAGATAATGTATGCAGAAGTTATAACACACTTCCTGTGTCCCATTATTCGCCATAAATTCGTTTCCTCGCCACGGCCAAACCGTTCGAGATATCAAAAATCTGTTCGCAAGAATTCATCCTCAATGTCTTGACTTCATTCACACCGAGTTTGGCGGCGATCGGATGAATTCCCTAGGAGGAGTATTTCACATTCCATTGTATGCGTTTTCCAAACAACGTATAATAACCGACTTCCTGTTGGGCTTTTTTGTCTTTAGCTGATCACATGTTTGCATATTGATGAGAACATAAAATCTACAATTAAAAATCTAAAATTAAAATGAAGCACACTGACATGAACACTTACTGTTGTTGTAGATTATCTGGCTGTATGGTGACAGAGGAAGGTTGTGCTGCTCTGGCATCAGCTCTGAGTTCAAACCCTTCACACCTGAGAGAGCTGGACCTGAGCTACAATCACCCAGGAGATTCAGGACTGAAGCTGCTCTCTGATACACTCAAACATCTGGACAAACTGAAGTATGTAGAGCAGTAACAATCATCATGTCTGATGTCGAGAATCTCGAGATAAGTTTTTTTTTTTCACACTGCTCAAAAAGCCCAGTTTATATTTATAATAAACAGCCTGTAATTAAACAGTGATGTACATGGCTGACAGTGCTTGAATTAAAAAAATATATAACTGCATGTGAATTGAAACACAATTTTTTAACAGTAATTTGCATATTGCCATTTAATATGTAAGAGATAATCCTCGACTAGAAGTGCATTACATGATATAAAGGCAAAGTACCACCTGAAACAAAGCGAAGTGCATTAAAGCTGTATAATACACACCTAGCCATGGATTATCTGCTTATGCCATTGTCTAGTGTTGCACGATATGCAGTGTTGGGCAGTAGCGTCGCTACAAGTAGTGATGTTACAAGTATTTACAAGTAGTGATACTACTAGTTTAACTCCATTTCTCAGTAGTGTGGTGGTAGCGTCACGGTTTTCTGAATCGAATTGCTTTTCAGTAAAGCTCTTTTTTTTATCAAGTGTCCACACGAGCTACATTTTCCCAAGAATTTCTAAAGCTCAAGCTCAAATGTATAACACTGCTATCACTGATGCTGGTTCAGTAAGTGACGGTGACTTCTTCTTCTTCGTGTTTTACGGCGGTTGGCAACCATAGGGCCATATGATTTCGTTCCTGCTATGCGGAAAACACATATAAAAACCGAATTTACTGTATAACATGGACTTTGTCAGATCTTGGATGAAAAGTAGGTCAGTAAACTTAAATAAAATCGTGATAAAACTAGTGTCTGTGAATATTAAGCCGCGACTATTTAAATAGGAATCATGCATGTTTTGCATGTCTCTGTGAATGAATGGCGCAGACGTGCGCGGTTTCATTTAACACACACACACACACACACACTGAGGCACGCATGACGCTCGCAAAGTTTTCAGCCTATATGAGGACATTAATGCATGAACTTCACCTACACAGTCACTCTGAGAGTCACGATCAGCAGCATTTTAGCTTCATTTGAGAAAAACTATCGTCATATCATAAAAACACATAGCTTTCTCTCACACACAAAATAAAAGGTTGGTTTAACCTTTGAAGAAAGTTTTGCTTAAATCATTACATTTTAAATCATTGGTTATTACAATTTAATTAAACCATTTAAATGGAATCAATTAAAAATGAAGTAAGACCTATAGTCTAAGCTAAGATATAGGGCCAGATTTAGGGCCAGCGCAAACCCTCTTTTGGTGTTAAAAAACTACTATCAGGATGTACTAAAGACACGCAGTGAAAAATTAGCGCTGAGAGGCGTGGACACAGTTATTTTTGTGGCTGACCTTATTGTATTTGTTGGAGTTTCCCTTTCAGATGCAGAATTTATAGGAGGAGAGTATTTAAATGATTCACGTAAGGTGATTTACTAAAGTTTGCGCTCGTCAATGTACTGGTGTTTGCACCATTATTTACTGCCGAAAACAAGCATGTCTTAAACCAGATGCTAATTTGTCCTTCGGATGTCCTTCGGATGAGACGTTAAACCGAGGTCCTGACTCTCTGTGGTCACAAAAAAATCCCAGGATGTCTTTCGAAAGAGTAGGGGTGTAACCCCGGCATCCTGGCCAAATTTACCCAGTGGCCTCTGTCCATCATCATGGCCTCCTAGTCATCCCCATATACTGATTGGCTTCATCACTCTGTCTCCCCTCCACCAGTAAGCTGGTGTGTGGTGGGCGTTCTGGCACAATATGGCCATATAAAAATAGCCAAACGAGCTTATTGTCAGGTTTATGTTCTGTTATGTGGACCCTTATTTTGACATTCTCTACATTTTACTTCACTTCCTGTTTAAACACTGTTTAGTTTCGGTTACATTGGTCACTGAATATGTCGTCGGTTTTTTGTGTATGCTGACCACATCGTAACACTTATTTATATAGCAACAAATAAATAAATAGATAGTGATAATACTGCATATCGCGCCACTCAAAATTACAGCAAGGGAAATTCCTTCACTGCGACAGCCCTATTTAAAAAAATAGTCTTCTGAACACAAATGAACATCTTTTTGATGAAATCTGAGAGCTTTCTGACCCTCCATAGACAGTCTGTGTAACTGACAAAACGCTTCAAAACGTTCATAAAGAGATCGTAAAACTAATCCATATGAGTTGAGTGGTTTAGTCCACATTTTCTGAAGAGACTCGATCACTTTATATGATGAACAGATTTAATTTTTCCTATATTCACATATAAACATTCATCAACTCACATCAGTTGTGTGTTAACGGAAGCTCAAGTATGTTTGCTTGACGCGTGTGAGAACCAGTGAGGTTCAGTCGTGTGTTACGCAGCACACTTTAACTTCTGCAAGAGCTTACATCATTACATCAAGGGTCAAATCAAATAGAAATGGCACTATATAGTAAAACTTTACAAAAGAATAGTAGAGCAGTAGAGTTTCTTGATGGATTCTCTGTGTTTACAAACCGTCTGTGTGTGTTTGTGCTCTGATGTCTCCTGAATTTGCAGAGCGTCATGTTTTCATTCGCTAGTCTCTCACCACAGATTACACACTCATTCTCACCTTGTTAGCACACACATTTTCCTCTTCTCCCTTTGCTACGTCCTTTTTTTTAAGCTGCATCTGTCCATTCCCACTCTCACGATACACAGCTAAAAACTCTCGACATTAAGGAAGTTACTTCTCTTTTCATATATAAACTAGGGATGTCATGGTACCAAAATTCTAGTAGTCGGTACCGATACCATTAAAATTTTACGGTTCTTGGTACCAATTTCGGTACCACAGCAAAATCTGTTGGAACTATTTTTCTATTTTATTTAGGCTAACTATTTGTAAAAAAATATTAAATTCAATTCAATGACTTATTATGAAGTAAATTATACATAGCACTGAAGGCTACATGCTGTTTAAACGTAAATAGTACTTATAAAAATATCAAGTGAAACATAAGCAACCTTCAAATGCACACATTATTATAATTATTATTAGTAGTAGTATTTTTAATACATGGAGACGTGGCTAAATCTACTGTACAGTAGCCTAATATAATTATTTCTGTCAATTTCTTCAAGTTAAACCGAACTTTTATTTTGACGGGTTGCCGTGAAGACCTTTGAGTTTCTGTGTATGTATGATATGACGATAGTTTTTCTCAAATTAAACGGTAAAATGCTCATGAAGTGACTCTCAGAGTGGCTCTGGAGATGAATTTTTATCATGTCATCATATCGTGAGGCAGCAGAGACTGAAAACAGCGCGAGCGTCACTCGTGCTTCACTGTGTGTGTTTGAGGTAAATGAAACCGCGCGTCTGCGCCATTCATTCAAACAGAGACAAGCAGAACATGCAGGGTTAATATTTAAATAGTCTTTTTGCGGTTTAATATTCACAGACACTATATATATATATATTGTGGTATATATCGGCTACAGACAGTGCTCCTAGTAAAAAAGTTAGTCTGGAGCCGCGCGCTTAGATAAACACGGAGCGACTGAAAGCAGCTGCCGAATATACCCGGTACTCGGTAACTTACTACCGGTACTACAGAAATGCTGGTATCGTCACATTTTAAAAATTTCAGTACCGACTTGGTACCGGTACTTTTGACAACACTAATATAAACTATTATTAAAATATTCAAAATGGAATTATTTATCATGCTCCTAAGAGGAGTTTTAACCCAATATGAAAATCACCTTATTATAATAGATCATCCTTCTGAGTTTTACGATTTATGTTCTCGTTTTCTGTGCTTGGACCCCTAGTAATAATAAGTGTGGCCACAAATGTTAGGTCACAAAATTAGAAACGTGTGTGTGTGTGTGTGTGTGTGTGTGTGTGTGCAGGTTTGGCTGTACATGTGAGGGCCAAATGTCCTCACCAATATAGTGAAATAGTAAGATGACATTTTGATGACATAGCGAGGACATTTTACTGGTCCTCACCAGTTAAAAATAATATAAAATGAATTAATCTTAAATCTAGTGTTTCTGTGTTTGGGAGTGAGGCTTAAGTTGGCCTTGGCCATAGAAAATAGCATTAACCTGATATGAAATTAAAGGTCTATGCAATGTCCTCACTAATATAATGGAACATACTGAGTGTGTGTGTTTGTGTGTTTTCTAGTGTGGATCACGGAGGAGAGATCAGGATGTCAGCAGGACCACGCAAATGTAAGTCCACAAACACACAGTTTTAGTTTTTGGTGTTTTGTTATTGGCTTGAGAAAGCTATTAAACTTATTATTATTAGTGGTGCTTGCGAAGCTAGCACGCACACACACACACACACACACACACACACACACACACACACACATACAAACACTCTCTAACACTATCTCTGTCACTAGGGTTGCCAACTTATGGAAAGGAAAATAAGGGACAATCGTGTTTTTTTTTATAGGAAAATAAGGGACAGAATAATGGACACTCAAAATATTTGTACTGTACCACACAGTGCATCATTTCAGCATCTGCAGTTAAATATGTGTACAAGAGATGTATAAAGGTTCTCAGACAAACACATTTGGGTCATTTCGGAAAAATCAACCAAATTTCAGAAACTTTCCCGGCTCATTTTTTATTTTGTTAAAAGAAAATATTCTGAAAAAAGACAAACGTAAATGAGGAAGAAAGCCAAAATATTAGGCTACATGTGATGGATATTTACTGAGTAATTTACAGTTTTGTAAAATGGGTCAAAATGACAATTTTCACCTAAGATTTGGAGTCAGATTACAGGGGGGTTAAACTGCAGCATTATTTTACTTTTACACAGAGATTGTTAGGTCTATTGGTTGACTTTAGCCATCTTGGTTTCATTATAGCTATGCCAACGCTGACATTTTAAAAATGGGAAAAAGCACTACTTTTGTTTTTTGCCCAAAGTTTGCATGCCTGCAACTCATATTAAAAATATCTTAATATCCTTTTAGATTCTAATTCTTAATTTTGTAATCTTCATTTTAAAGGCCCTTCAATCCCATAGATATAATGTGGCTCCATGTTCAAATTGTTGAATTTTACCCATTTTCAATATATTGCTATACCAACGAATATTACTGTATCATCAACCTCTATTCAAAACAATAAACAAACTTCTTTTTTTTTTCTTTTTTTTTTGGTCAGGAAGATACATAGATGGCATAAAATTTAAAAGCACAATAATTAAAC